>CM060272.1:24894464-25057545 GCA_030684275.1 Acipenser oxyrinchus oxyrinchus
AATATACATACAGTTTTAAACGACATCTTAAGACACAGTAAAGAATAAAGACTCTGCAAGGTTTGGCTCTGCGTCTGCGTGCAAACAGCCGGAGGAACACAAATGAACTTTTTTCCATAAATCTGCAAAACCAACGTGAGCATTAAGATGACACTGGATAGCTTTCTTAAAAGGATAGCCTAGAAGTAGAATTAGCACGGTTATGTGCAGCTATTCACAACATTGTAAAGTCATTTAAAAGCTTTATCCCCTGTGCCACTTAATTAGCAGATTACGTTTTGCTAACCAGCAAGCCTAGAATCCCTTGCATGCTGGATTGGACTGGGGCGATGGGAGCAGCAAGGCCTGCTGGGAATGGACTGGGGCAATGGGGGAGAAGCAAGGCCTGCTGGGAATATCCTCAGAGGACACAGCGCTTGTTATCTCTGCAATTGCACAGGTGGGGTGCTGCACTCCTCTCCTCTCTCCTCTCCTGTCTAACCTCGAGCACACTGCCCTTCAATATGGAGCCCAATTAAGGGCCAAGTTGTAGTCTGAGGGCTTGGGAGTAAAATGTGTGGAAATGCCAGCCTTTGCTGGCAGTGAAAACACATTACTACCTTCTGTATCAGATAAGTGGCTTTTTATTTAATAGACAAATTTGTTTATATAATGCTGCTAAATAACTATATTTCTATAGCAAAATTTATACACGCCTTTGTTAGCAGTGAAAATGTCGTATAACTCTAGGCTCAGAGAAAGGTCTAAAAAGGACAACGCTCCATTCTATAAATGACTTTTTGCATCTGTCCTCATGAACAAAGACAGCACAATGAAAACGTACACACTTTATATTGTTAATATGTAACTATACTTTATATTGTTAATTTGTAACTTTCTCTATGCCTAAGACTGAAGCTTTAACTGGCATTTGCATTCATGCATGAGTGGATTTCACTGGTTTCTGACCACCGTGCACAACTGGAATCAGTTTAATTACAAGCACGGACATGAAGGCCAAAACGAACATTACAAATATGGTTCCTGAACAGGTCCTGGCAGTATGTGTGCTGTAACGGTAATTACAAACAGTAGCAAAGAGGTTCAATATAATTCATCGGGCAAACGGGCATCAGCACTGGAAGTGCATTCTCATGAGAATGTGTTCGGACCGAAGCCCTAAATCAATAAAGCATCAGCATTCCCGCGGAAGATGTGCATGTGTGCATCCTGTCTGTTTATTATAAACACATTTCCCTGCTGTGCTTATTGTGGGTAATATATACAACCATTTCAAAGAACCGGAGCACTTGGCTATCAGCCCTTTCGCCTAAGGAAATCTAAATGTTTGAATCCATTTAAATAGCAGGCATCCTAAAAAAAGAGGGGAATCCAAACAGCCCCTGTTTAAATGCAGGCAAAAAACTGCTGAATACAAATGAATGCGCGGATCTTATTTGAACTCATGATAACAGTTGTCAAAGCTGTTAACATCTAGTCACACAATGATCCGTTGTTTTTTTTTTTTTTTTTTTTTAAAAGAGGAATAAGGTATAAATTATCACGATAAGATCTGGGAAAAGTTGAATTTTGGGTGATTTTCACATCTGGTCATTAAACGAATGGGTGTTTCTCTACACATACATGCTTCAAGAATGTGACGTCTGCATCCTGTGAAGTAGATGGCAGCAGTGCTCCTGTAATTCAGCTGTTTGTAGAACGTTGCACACTGTCCTGTACAGATCAGTGAAGCTACACATGAAATGCTGTGTCCCACTCACCCAAACTAATTACAGTGCAAAGAAAACTGACGTTTTAAATAGAAAATATGAAAACAGAACATTGTTGAAGTCTACTTCGTTATCCACCTTGAATGCAATTCTACTACACCTTATTAGAGGTTACACACTTCCTTCGATTCTACTTCAGAAGAGTAACTTGTTGGACTCTGCCTTGTACTGCGTTCATTTGTGGCACCAGCACATCGATAACAGCACTGCAGAGCAAGAGAACTGAGCAGCTCTTAACACTATAAGGAAAACTAAATGGCAATTTTGGCTGACATTTTTTTGCGTTCCTTCTGTGATTTAAAACACACTTGTATAAACACGACCATTATTTCAAAGTGAAGAAAGAAATCAGAGTTTGCCCTGTTCCTCCCCTCGCTATTGTTGCCTGGATCTGTTACCAGGAAGCCATATTCATTAGGGTTAATCTGCCTGATAAATGAATAAACAAAGGATTTCTCTGTCGCCGAGGCAGCCAGGTGAGCAGATATCATCTTCCAACACAGAAATTCATCTCCACAAATACGGCACAGGAAATTACCTGCTGCCAATCCCACACCTGGGAACATGTGGGAAAGGAGCTTTAAAAAAAAAAAAAATAAATAATACGCATATATACATACATACACATTATATACATATTATATATATATATATATATATATATATATATATATATATATATATATATAAAAAAAAAAAAAACCTAGCTTTTTAATACCGTTTGACAATTATCATTGAGTCCAAAGATTTAGTTTAAGTGTGCTATGTTGTGGTGGGTTAGTATTTTGTATGTATATATGTTGTGGTGGGTTAGTATTTTGTAATATGCTGTGAATAAGGTTTGCTTTGGGTATCCTTTGCCCTGGAGAAAAGGGGCAGACCCCAACAAAAACTTACAGAACATGACAAACGAGCTGTGAAAAGCTAAACCAAAGTGTTCCGACACCATGTATTACTTTTCACATAACACATATACTGTATGCCCAGGTTTGTTATCTCAAAGTAAGCTCACTTTTTTACATAAAAACCACACATATTTTAACCTTCAAAAGAGAAGCCATTCTATCAAACAATATTAATGTTGAGATGCAGAGTAAAAACTGAACAAATAGTTCAGCTGAAAAAGACAGCTAGATACCTACAGTACATATAATATGTAGGAATGAATTCTCTACATCCATTTTACACAAACTGAAGGAGCCAGTCAGCAACACTCTGAAACCGCTGCAGTAAGTTAAGCCCGTGTCACACAATTCATTTTTTACAACTCTGTCACCACATCACTCCAAGTGGTTTAATGGCTTTATAAAGTGCCTTACATTAAGAGCTTCCTTGTAGGTGTAAAAAAATCCCATTGCAGCAAATCAATCAATTTATTATGAAAAAGAATGCAAGCAGGGAGTTTAGCACCCAAAAGGTAGGATAATGGTCTTCTATATCACCAACGTGTCACCCGCCATCAACCTCAAAAACTGTGTCCAGCTGTGCATATGGTGCTCTGCACACAACTTCATTCCTGGCAAGTTTGAACTTTCATTTAAAATCGACACTCCACTATGAGAGCTCAGGAAGCAACCAGAAAGAATTGCTTGTACAGTATAAACTGCACACATGTTAGCATGGCTATTGAATTGAACAACTCTTCGGATGTTCAGCATAGCCTTGTAAATTGTGCAGCTTGCACACTGTATACCAGGCACACTGTATACAGACTCCCAGCCTGTTCCAGAAATCAAACTTGTTGCATGACTGGCCAGCAGGGTTCATGACTCTTCAGCGCTGCAAAGAATTTGTTCCAGCATGTTCAGGGTCACTTCCTTTTGCATTCCTTTGCATTTTTCTTCTTCCTTTGGTCCGTGTTTAAAGGTAATCATTTAAATCTTAATGGTACGTGTTGCCCTCAAAAAGTAAAATTAAAATACAAAATATATAATAGCTGGAATCTAGACAGACATATTGTAAAACTTAGGAAAATAAACAAAACACACACACACACACACACACACACACACTCACACACACACACACACACACACACACACACACACAGCATCTAAAACAGATACAGATGCTATTTGGAATTTTAAAAACTAGCCTTTCATTCAAATGAAAAAAACACGGTTATCAATCAAATGCTGTCTCTGAGCAGTCACCTATTAGCTGTGAAAGCGAAGGTACCTGGTCTCCCATGCTCTCAAACCCTCCTGCACGACACAGTCCACTGGGCTGAACTGCTAACTGTCACAAATTAAATTACTCAAAGTGAGAAAACTGTCCCAGAAGACAAGCGAGAGGGCAGCAGCTTCAAACCCTTTGGTAAGGGATTCACCCCACCGCTCTGGAACTGCTGCTTCATTAAAACGAGACCCCTGCGATCCCCTTCAAGAGAAGGGCTGACATGCTAAAATAATGGAGTGACTTTCAAAAACAGCTCTTTCAAGAGTGCAAACCATTCAAAAACCAACCAATCATCCGTGCCAGCTCTGGCTCGTCCTCAAACTCTCCACTGTGTTATGAAACCCCAAACCCCTGCTTGTCCTTGTTTCCTCTGCTGTGCTAGATGTATCAAACCCCTGCTTGTCCTTGTTTCCTCTGCTGTGCTAGATGTATCAAACCCCTGCTTGTCCTTGTTTCCTTTGCTGTGTATTTATTACGGGAGGTTATTGGATGTCAGTGTTTGGGCATCAAGAAGCACAGCACACATGCATGCAATCACACCCATCAAAGGGCTCGGGAGGTATGATGGCAATCAGGGAAATTTCATCTTAATCACACTCTAAACTGACCTGTACTTAGGCAGCATGCCCAAGGTCAGTGCCATAACCAAGCCTAACAACCTGTCTGTCTGCCAGCATGTCTCAATCAGCTGCTTGGAAAGGAACAAGGGGCAGGCAGACAGCAAACACACTGACTGACATCACCATCATTACACTCAGAGCGCTTCAAGCAACTTCTTACATCAAATCGGTCTGTCTGAAGGCATTGTGAACACACACTGGAGGCAGGTGATGCCATTGTAACAAGAAACAAAACAAACTCCATCCTCCATAACAACAACAGGGTTCAATCGGAGTAACAGAGAGCTGGATGGGGATGAAACACTAGGACATCCTTTATTTGAATCCTATTGTAATAGCCAGCATGTTTTAAATGGGCTATTGTAGCTCCACCAGAGAACACAGAACGTCACTAGCCGACATCCTGATAACTCAATAGCAAGAGATTTGGGGTTATAAATAAATAGGGGAAACAATACGCAGCCTGAAGCTGACGCCTGTGCCACTACAGATGCACTGGAAGTGTGCAGATCACACCCTGAACTGATATTGTGTTACTGGAGTCTGTGGAGATCACAACCTGAACTGATATTGTGTCACTGGAGTCAGTGTGGAGATCACACCCTGAACTAAGACTCACTGCCTGCTTCCCAGGATCACAGGAGCCAACCACAAAGAGTGCGACAATAACCACTTTCTCTGAAATCCGTTCAAACGCAAGACAGTCAATGAATTAATTCTCTTCCCTATAAAACTGTAGATTGTGCCAAACACATGTTCGTGTTGAAGGTTTATTATTATGAAAAAGTAGGAGATTTAGAAGCCTTTATCTTGATATCTCAAAACTGCATTTGTTTTAGGTTTGGGGTTTTCAGGTGGCTTATGCAGTAAAACCTTTCAAATTGAAGAAAGAAAAAAAAAATCTTGCGGGGAGAAAACAAAAACAAACTAAGGCCTAAGATCACCAGGAGAATTGAGAGTACACTTTGGACAGAAGCTTTTCCTAACTGCTTTTGTGAACAGGTGGCGTCATCCCCCGGGAGTAAGGCTGCCCAATATTAGTTTTATAAACTCCTTGTGATTATTGTAAATGATATGAAGACAGCAAGCCCCTCCTCAGCCTCCCCTTGGTCCTCCACTATCTCCAGCAACAAACTGCCTTTATCCTCTGCAGATAATTACAGGCTTGAAGCGAAGGACTCCAGCCCAGATCAATGACCTCTCTCTGTGGCTAGGACCCTGCAGCACTGGCCGTCTCCACTCAGGCACGGAGATGCCAGGTTTCACGCGGTGCTCGCAGTGCCAGTAACAGGAAACCAGGGGCCATTCATGCCTGTCAGTCATTGCCTGAAGCAAAGGTATCTGACTGGGAGTAGTGTGCTGCTTGTGGCTTTACCTGCCTGCGTTCACACACCCTCACCAATCCAAGTCTTTATCTCACCTTATTCACTGCTTACTTTGTGAGGGAGCTGAGAGACGGAATTGAAAGTGCAAAAGGAGGCATCTGTTTAAATATTGCCGTTTTTAAATCAATGGGATGTATATGTATTAACATTTATATATTTATCAAGTATATTTAAGAGAACACAAAAGATTCCAGGGGGAAAAAAATAAAATAAAAAAAACTACAAAAGCATAATCCTACACGATTTCCCTCATGGTGCTGGCTCAGAGTTTTAAGAAATCATTTAATAACCAAAACAAAGCAGTACCTCCCGTGCATTCACCCACCAAGATCCAAAGCATGGGATTCGTTTTGTTCAATAGAAGGTTTCCAAAGAACAAATGACTGGATGTTTTTAACGAGTCATAACAACACAAACCATCAAAGGAATTTCTGTTTCTCTTTCTTTATCAGACTAAAAGAGACTAAGCATTTCTTTCTTAACAAGACCCTATCTGGCCTTCGTGTTCAGACATTGATAATAATATTGATAATGTGCGTTGCAAGTTACATTGAACTGCAAAACTGTCAGAAATCCAATGCAACTGCACTGGAAAGCGTGTCAGAGAACCCTAAGCTTTCAAATTCTATTATTTGCTAAATGTATTTATTTTAAACTGTGACCTACCATGGTAATAATAAAAAGACCTCCAGACAGACACAGCAATAATTATGAACGCCTCATCTGTGCTCTTGGGATGGAGTATCTCCTAGTACAGCTGTTGCTTATAGGAAACAAGCTGTAAAACATATTGCAAGATCTACTGTTATAACCCTTAGGATACATGCACTTGCACTCTTTTGAAGGTGAGACAAAGCGATATATTCTGATAAGACAAGGCGCCACACCGGTTATAACTCTGAGCAACAAGCAATCAGAGCCAGATAAGCATCACCTCATAAAAACTACCACCGGCTCCACGACTGCTGCTGCTGCAGTCCCATCCAAGGAATCACTTCCTGGTTCAACATGGGTAATAACAATTTATGGCCTGGTTTAAAACAAACACAACAGGCCCTTTTGAATGAGTTTGCTTTCAAACACGGCCTCGGCTACGTAAACCCTGTCTGAGCAACATCATCAGATTAGACTGGGCTTCTCACTGACTGTGCCACTGTTAGTGTAAACGCAATCAGGCACTCCAGTAACGCTCAGATGCATGCTGCCCACAACACAGACACAAAAACCAAGAGAGATGAAACAAGCAAACGTTCACAGCCAGACCGGCTCAATGCAGAGCTGCTGCTGTTCAGGTAGCCTCCGTCATTGCTTAATTACATTGAAATGCATGCAGAAATATTATCTGGAACTCGGCATTCTCAAAGTGACTTCTTATTTACCAAGTCTGAATTTTTCTAGCTGATGACTTCAGTTTATTATGACATGATACAGAAAACAATATTTTGCTGTGAAGGAGACCATTGTGTGATATACACCAGATTTATGAAAAAACATATAACGTGTTTCACTAGATATTTGATTGGATTACCCAAACATAACTGCAGACGACCAACATGCAACATAGGTTGTCAAAATCCCTTTAAAACGAGATCAATTTATTCTGGGACAGAGATCACAAATCAGAAGTCTGTTTATCTAATCCTAATAAAATGATCATCGCAATTCCTGTGTTTTTGCAGAGCAAAAACTTGCATTTTAGCCTGTTTACAGTAACTTGTGAATACAATATAAAGGTTTAATTTAAAATGAAGTGTAGGAGAAATATTTGCATGTGTTGAAATGCTTTGGAATCCACCCCTCAGTAAAATACAATATTAGTCGTCCCATTGTCTCATGAATGTGTGTCAACAAACATAAATGAATAATCGACCAATAAGAAATACAAGTGGCTTTTGTCCCTACCTGATCCGGCATCGATCATGGGGGACTGCCCTCTGGGATCTGCAACTATCCTTGAAGAGACGGGCATACTGACAGGCTCCGAGCGGACAGGCTGGATCCTTTAAAATCAGGCAAGACATCCAATCAAACATCTTACAAAAAACATACTGACATAACGGACAGGCAGAGCCCCTCTGTACCCCACAAACAGAATACACAATCAACAACCCTTATAATGGACCATCCACAAGTTTATAGACAAGGGATCATTTTTTAATGGACTGTATATACAGCTACTGGCCTCACTGAACCATTTCATTCCAGTTGTTTGTTTGAAACTATTCTTTAATTATACGCATTGCTTTCCAGTGTACATACAGGCTAAAACTAACAGCCTCTCATTGTTTGTACAGTTTGTTGTCATTTTTTAAGTACATTAGGCAACAAAGAAACAAAATATGTGTTCAGTACACTGCATGCATACATGTAGGGCCAGATTGGAATCGCCTTTAGTGTCTTGCCATCCTATAACGGTGAAACACTGACAGTGAGTGAAACGTGCTTCTTTTCAGAACACAATGCTAAATCGCAATGGAGGTTATTGGAATAATATCTAAAGCTATTAAATTAACCACAGCAGGAGACAAAGTTCAATAACAGCTATCTATTGGTTCAGACAATGGGTTTCTGCTTCAGTGTCAATGCTGGCTGTCAAGCGCAGAAGACTGCTCGCCTCTCTCTACCGCAGATACAGCCCTGCCAGTGATGGTGAAGACCTTCATAAACAGAAAGATGAAATGCAGTTTCCACCACTCCTTCTACACAGCCATGGGTAGGGTTCTCTTTAATTAGAATTAGCTTAACCTTTTTCTTTTAAAAATTACATACCTGCTGTAATGCTGAAGGTCATAGAAGATTTAATTTATTATCACATTAGAGCACAGGCAGTAACAGCTACTGGTTCAGGTGCTGCAATCAAATTCGAACCCTGCCACTGCAACCCCTCTCACCACTGCCCCTGCCCAGCCCTGACCACAAGTCACCTCTCATGGGATCATATGGGTTGTTTTGATTTGGCCCGTCAGTGCGTTTGCATGCCAGTGACCAGAAGGATCTCAATACTCTACTTGGGGCTTCCTTACCGGAGACTGTGCAGGTCCAGATCGTCGGTGTCGAAGTCCAGCAGTGGCTGCTGGGTGTCGCTGGGTCCCTGAGACTGCAGCACAGAGGAGCTGGAGGAAATCACTGTGGTCTGGCCAGACGGGTGAATCGTCTTGAACTGAAACTGTGGGCCCATCCACAGGCGTCTGTGTGGTCCAGTATGGGTCACGATTTCAACCTGAAACAATGCAATCCCTGCAGTTACAACACTGCCACATTCTGTATGTTGCGCAACATAACAGCACAATACAATAAAATGGGCAAGATTCATTAAGCATTTAGTGTAAAGTCTGTATAAGGAACAAGACAGATGAATACTGAATAAGAACTAGCAAGAAACAACTAACGGAAAAGTTATACTGTATTTACTGCGTGTTCAAGAACCAGTAGTAAAATTGTCTTTTTATTTATTTATTTACTTATTTTTAAGAAAATGACAAAGTCAGCACTGGCGAGAATGCTTAGTGAATATGGCTCCAGCTCCAAATATATGGCAAGTCTGTAATTACTTGTCCAAAAATTAAGCAACAGCAACAGTAAATTGTCATCAAAATCGACAAAGCCTCCTGCATTAACCACACCAGACTGACAGTGCGCAACAGTTCGAGGTTTTAAAGGGACCAGTGTAGCACAGAATTAGAAACAGACCATTTCTGATGCACAGGGGCACACTAAAAGGTTGAACAAAGTTTGCATTAGATTTTTTTTTAATTTGGTCCAGACCGGTCTAATATTTTTGGGAACATACATGCAAACATGAAGGCCTTGCAGCAGTTTCTTTTTTTCACATTACATTTTTGCAGTCTCATTGATTTGCAGTCGTTTTCACTCTTTGTAGTCGCTGTACGTTTCCAGAACTCCACCTGCTTTTCCACTCACTTTGCCACGATTCACTTCACCTGTGACTCTCTGTCTGCTGCGGCCGATGCTTCCTTCCTGTGTGGTTCTGTTGGATGGGTCCCTCGCTGCTCTGTCTGTCTGTGTTTCTCCCGGTTCGGTTCAGCTCCCATCTGACCCGGGTGTCCAGCTCTCTGGCTCTGCATTGTCATGGAAGTGGAGACCGGTCTGTGATGTGCTGCCCTGCTGCTCATGCTCATGCTGCTGTCCTCACCTGGCCTTCCTCTGGTGTTCCTGTGCTGCTCATGCTGCTGTCCTCGCCTGGCCTTCCTCTGATGTTCCTGTGCTGCTTGTATGGACCTGCAGCTTGTACAGCTGAGTTATCCAGCTGGAGAGGAGCATGCTGGGAATTGGCCACTCTGTTCACGGGTCGGTCTTGCATGTTGAGGATGCCTGCTCTCATTGCGGTTGTCCCGGGTCACTTGTTTTCCAGCCTCCCTGCTATCGGCGCAGATTTACAGCCTACCAATTCCTTCTCTCTATGGGCATTTTACAGGATGGCTCCAGGGCTCAGTTTCAATTTTGTTGCAATGTACATTTCATATTTAAACTTTAGGATTGTATGCAATGTAAAGCACCTTGGGTTGATTTCGGTCATGAAAAATGCTGTAGAAATATAATGTTTTGTCTCTGTTGTACATAATTCCAATGCATGGTGTAATATACAATTCTATACTTAAGCACAACTGAGTAGTAATTAGTTCAAAGTAACTGAGTTTAATGGTGTAACCCACAATGCACTAAATTGCAACCAACAAAACCAATTACAAAAATTAATTACTTCAATAAAAAAGGCATTTCAAAACAACTTGGGAGAGACACCCTTAGACTAATTAATTCTCAAATAAACAGAACTGTATATAAATCTTGCAACAAATCTTACATGCCTCTCTTACATCTTACGGTAATGTTTGAAGTGAACTATTAAAACCAGAAACTGGGACCAAAGCTTATGATTTTGAATATGGAGTTGTATGATGCATCCACACAGCTGTCTAAATTAGGACACAGAAAAGGATTGCTGTTTTTTTTCCAGTTAACACCATCAGTGTTGCAGAGCTGAGAGATAAACAGATGCTGTTGAGTTTTTACTCAGGCTGAGGCCAGATGTTCCTCCAGCCCCTCCTGTTGCAGTGAGCAATGACATATTGCACCCACTTCACACTGACAGCATTCATTACCCACAGAGCCAGGGCAAAGACCAGCGTGAAGGACACTGCTTTTTAACACTGACCTTTCACTGTCAATACTAGAGATATACGTTTATACTAGCAACTTGTTGGGTTACTGTTATTATTATACATATGTTTTATACGCCATTGTAATGATGGGCGCTCGCCCTCTCCGAGCTTTTACCCCGACACATGAATGTGTTTTAGTTTTTTAAAGATCAATAAATTCATTGTATTACAAAAAAACAAGTCTGGGCTGGCAACATACTGAAGATGCAAGACCCCATCCTCTAACAGTCCGGCCCCTGAACCCCAAACTGTGGGTAAAGTGAGTCTGAAAGCACCAAAACAAAAGGATTAACCTTTTCCATCCCACGTGTGCAGAACACTACTCCCCCTGCTGTGCCACCACAACTACTGCAGCGCTACATTCTTCTGCTCCACGGTACTGTAGTCTAGCGTACAGTGTATTGCATGGTACTGTACTGTAGTGTATGGATATTGCATGGTACTGTACTGTAGTGTATGGATATTGCATGGTACTGTACTGTATGGATATTGCATGGTACTGTACTGTAGTGTATGGATATTGCATGGTACTGTACTGTAGTGTTTGTATATTGCATGGTCCTGTACTGTAGTGTATTGCAGTGTACAGTATGTTGCACAGTACTCTACTGTATTGTATAAACCACCACACCTGAGAAAGCCACTCCTCATCTTCCTGCCCGCTGTGCTCAGATGCCAGGCTGTTGTAGGACTCGTGTCGGGTGATTGGTCCAGGGCTTCCAGTGGGCACCGCTGTTGGCAAACACAAACCCCCAATACCCAGATTAACAGAGTTTAAACCCAGCACGCACAATAAAGGCAGCTCCATGGACAGATGGAGCACTTGCAGGCTTGAATAAGCAGGTGCTAAATATGAAGGCTAATGTGCAGAATCAGTACATTTCTATGCACACCTCGGGGCTATGACATGTTTTTGTTAAATTTGTTTAATATGGGACGCAGAAACATCAGGTTTTCATCTGGTTCTGGGGTCGAAAATTGTAGAGGATTGCTGTAGTGCAGTCTGTGCAGGCTATAACCAGGAATATAACCTCACCTGAATTAAACAAGGTGGCCCTACCTGACAAGCAGCATTTCACACAGC
Organism: Acipenser oxyrinchus oxyrinchus; assembly: GCA_030684275.1. NCBI lineage: Eukaryota > Metazoa > Chordata > Actinopteri > Acipenseriformes > Acipenseridae > Acipenser > Acipenser oxyrinchus. The sequence goes on from CM060272.1 coordinate 24,906,681, forward strand.
CCAGGAAATGGACCGAGTCATTCGCCTTCATGCCTTGTAAAAAATGCTAAACTTGTGCTGTGTTTCTACAAATGCACAAAGTGCTACCTAGTATAGTTACAGTATAGTGATGCCATGAATGACATGAGGAAAATGTTAGTGCCCAGATACTTTGATTGCTCATGTGTTCTGTAATAGAAAAGAACAAAGCCTGCCTGTGTTACTTATTAAACCCAATCAAGGCTCCTCCTTGCTCCCTGACCCTGGGGTGCAATAGCTGTTCACTAATTAATTATTGAAGTTTTCTTCAACAGTCAGTCACTCTGTAGATCAGGTTTCACTTTGCTTTCATTAGCCTTTCGACAGGAATGGTCACAGGCACTATATGATTATCTAGCGGACATCTCTTTGCTCCAGGGACAATTCTCCATCCAGACCAATGCCTGCTACAGGAGGCATCTCTGTTTACAATGAAGATCTGAGCTGCAATTTACAAACCAGCAAGGGTGCCCAAGCACAGTGTCTCCCAAGAAACAAATGGGTAGGGCATAGCCTAGTGAGAAACGGAAAATAAATACATACATACAAGGTGGGCAGTACATGAACACAGCAGACCTGGAGCTGCATACACATTAATACAACATGCTTCTAAAGACGGATATGGGATTGCAATGTGCAGCAGCAAAAATGACCAACTGATTTGTTCATTAAAAGTCTACCTTTCTTTACTGAAGGCGAGAGAAATGCAATAACAGTGACTACAGAGGTTACTATGGACAATGTTTCAAATCAGAAAGCTGTAGCAGTCTTTTCTAGAGAAGCAGTTAAATGAAATTTAGAAGCTTTCCCCTACCACACAACCCTCTTTCTTGTGCATATTACAGTAGATAAATACGTTTATAAGGACTCAACTGAAAAAAGGTATAGAATTTGCCAATGGGATTATTATTATTATTATTATTATTTATTTCTTAACAGACGCCCTTATCCAGGGCGACTTACAGTCGTAACAGCTCTTATTAATTATTGCTATTTGTAGATGTGTCTGTGACAATATATTATATTATCATTATCACAGTGAATTCTAACCAAAAATATTTTGGTTTATTGGAGCAAATCATCTCCCACTTAATATATACAAGGACAAGCATATGGTGTTCCCATAGACAAGTTTTTGATCAAATTCAAAACTAGGTGTTAATATAATGAGAGGATATAATTGTGCTTTTATATTATAAATCCCAAATCTAGCATGCACCTTTATAAACTGAATCTGCCTGTGCAGATGCATCACAGCAGCTCCTGAAATCCCTTTACAAAAGGGCCTTCACAGGTATCAGTAGCTGGGGCTCATGCAGGTACCATACCTTGACCACAGAGTAGCCCAGGTATTCATTGACTGACCCAGGGATCAAAGTTCACTTCTCATAAAGGATAATGAGAGCTCAGGCAAGCTGCTGGTGGCAGCTAAAGAAAGGGTCTATACAGAGCTCCCTGTGGTTTGGTCAGTGGGGGCTTTCTTTCCCACTTACACACTTAATGGAGCCAAACAATTGACAAAGGTTATAGAGAGGAGTGGTCACCCAGGCTCCAGTGCTCTAACTCTAACAGACTGATTCCAATAGCGACCCTGAAATGGCACCACAACTCCTCCTGCTCGGAGCATGGCAGACTGCTCCTCTCCCCCACACCGAACGAGCCGCCTCTTTATTCCAGCGCTGAACTGAGAACACATCATCAGGCAGCAAGCCCCCATGGCTCATTGTAACCTATTAGCAAGAGCACAGACTGGCTTAAAGACTTAAAGTCTCTGTTACAAAAGAAGTCAACTATGTAGTGTTTGCACAGTGTCTGAACAGCAAACTAAAAGCTCTGCAGAAGTAAAGCAAAATAAAAAGAATGCTGGAAAAATCCAATGTGGTGTTTATTACTGTGCAATGATGTAATGACTGATAAAGCTGACAAATGTCACATCTAAATGAAACCAAACCAGAACTGTGGACAAAACCCCTAATCAAGGCACCAGCGCCGCTGAATATAAAAAAATACCAGAGCTCCCATTACCTAAGCATCATAAAATAGAACCCAACATATGGTTTGAATAGTAAAACTGCTCATAAATATCTCATTTAAAAATGCACCAGCTCTACCGATTCAAAAAAAAAAAAAAACACACAACTTGCACAGAAGTCTATGTATAAAATGTTTGCTACACCAAAGTAACCCTTCTGTCACTCTTTCTTAGCTATTCTACTATTTAAATTGAAGTGTGTGTGTGTGTGTGTATATATATGTGTATGCATACCCAATGCAGCTCACACTGTGCCAATGACAGATCCTCCTGCCTCTTACAAATGGAAAATGTATTTTACTTCTTTCTATTTTTTTCATGGAGGCATCATCTCTGCATGGCATGGCTTTTCAATAGGATACTCAACAGATCATATAAATAATTGAATACACAGATGGACAGGTGGAGACAGTGACCATGAAACGGCGCCACTGTTGCATTTTTACCACAAGCCAGAAACACTCCAGCTCCTTTGACCCATGTGGCCACACTGTGCATTTTTAATCAGCTGGGTCCTCCAGTGTAGTGCTGACATATTCCCTGTCAATCACTCCCTGTTTCCCAAAACTGCGCTCCATATACAGGATATTTATATGCACAGTTCTGCATCTTTCTTTCCTTTCGATATCTGACAAATTAATTTATGCATGTCTGCATCCTTCTTGCTTTGCAGTATTTGACAAACTAAATCTACGCCACCAAGTTGTTGAGGCAGAACGTAGGGAAATGCCGTTTCAGTGGCTCTAATTGGACTTAAATGTTAAATATGGAATCCTCATGATTCAACGGCTCCCCTTTTTAATGCATTTGCTGTGTGCACACAGTAGTATTATGTCCTCAATTATGTCAAAGCTTGTATGTGTCTGACACACACACAGACCGATATAATAACTAATTCAGGAAAATACCTTGTCCGTTGTGCCTGAAGGTTTTGGAATTTAGTGTAAAAGAAGAAATGAACAACTTGCCTGCAGGATCCAAGGGGCTAATTACTGATTTAAACTTATTATTAATCAGGCCAATGTAAGAATGCTTACTTACACAAGAGACATTGCATATCTGGTCATCCATAAGCACTCTCCCCTCAAATTACCTTATCCAACTAAACAGACGCCAAGCAACAGCATTCATCCTATTTGGGCTTTTTATTGTATTATATTAAGTTAAAGCTTTTCTAATTTGTTTCATTTGAATGTGAAGTTAATTCAATATAGTACTCCATATCCAGAGGAGGTATAGGGTAAAGCTTTTCAATGCCTCCTTTCAAGGTGCCAGTAATAGAACAAAAGTAGTGAAATTTGGTCAACACTGGCTCAAAAGAAATCTTCACACACTTAAGGGAAAACAGAAGATACTTCACTAACATGGTATTTCACAGCACTTGGCACCAATACTCTGTTAAACACGAACTCACTTGGAGAATAAACCCTATAAAATCAGCAGGATATCCACTGATGCAATCTTTCTGTTGTAATGTAAAGATGCTGGAGTCGTGCACTTACAGCCAGACAGTAGGTACTGATAGTACTGCACAGCATCTGAAGCCAGGAGCAATGGGTGGTTTGTGTTAAACGGTGGTTGAAGTTCATTCCATTGTGGTGTTCTTCTCAAAACAAAACAGAGAAATCAATTTAGTTCAAAATACTATTTATTGGGTATGTAATGCTATTGCAATGTAATACATTCCCCTCGTTTATTTCACCTTTACTTGCTGTCTTTTAAGAAGTTTTACTTTACATCAATATATGTAAACACGTCAAACACAAATTCAACAGATTGGTTTTAAAAGCAAAATTAATTAATTATAAAAAAAAAAAAATAGTTATGCCCATTACTACAACACCACATAACCCTCCAACATCTGGCATTTTTCAAACTGCCATCGGACTAACACTGCATCCCTACCTGCCGAGTGTCCAGCTGGCTCGAGGACAGGAGACGAGCTCCAGAGGCGTGTCATCGCTGATCTTCTGAGCGGTGTTGATTGGGCGGGGCTCCAACACATGTTCCACCAGGTTACCGTAGCAACTGAGAATATAGAGGGAGTCCACCACAGACTGCCTGGACTGATCTGAGAGGGAAGGAAGGCAGACACTCTGACTGACTTGCTGCTATCGAGTCACTCTGTATTCAATATATTTAACTGTGTCTTTTAATTCAGAGTAACAGGCTTTAATTGCTCCCTTAAAAGAAAGGGGCTGGTCCACCCTCTATTATTATTATTACATACACCAAGTGTAAAGTTCTCCTACACAGAGCTGGGATCGTTCACAAACCTTTCTCTCGCTTCATGTTTGGGTTAGTTATGAACCAGGACCTTGAGGATGCAAAGATGGCAGCGACACAGAACTCCCCTCCAGTCGACTTGCTGGGTGAAATCTGTGGGGCTGGTTTGGCTTTGCTTTAAAATAAAAATACAAAATGCAAAAGTTTTTACCACCATGTTTTACCAGAATCCGCTACATGAAAAGTATTTATTGTGGATCCTTTCCTTTTAATAACCAAAACAAAAATGTCATCTAAATGCAAACAACAAAAGCAAGTTGACAATAATCATCCTGCGTGTGAATAAATAACACACATTCTGGTATAGAAATGAAAGCTACTGTAGCTTCACTTCATTTACAAGCAATCATACTGGAGGTAGGAACTGTATTACACAGGACACTGAACGTCAACTTTTTACAAATACATTTCTGAAAAGTAACCCAATTCTTCATGGAAATCAAGCAGTATTGTGACAACGGAATACACACACTTTCCATTAGTAGCATGCTGTTGGTTTGAATATCAATAGTGAAATGTTGATACATTACAATAATAACCTTTTTGTTTTCTAAAGCTTTATTCTTTTTGGTATGTTCAAGTTCATTTGACAACTGTGGCTTTCAAATGCATGTAAAATTAAAGAGAAAGAGGCACTTACTATTATTATTATTGTTACTGTTGCAACATTTGTTTATTGGATTCATATGTATGTTAAAAAGAGTGGATGAAATGCAACATACAAAACTGTTCAATACTGTGCAGGAGCATATGGAAGTTATCACAACACAGTAGTGTGATGCTGTTATTGCTAGAACGTCCTGCACTCTGCACTGGATTGGATTTGAAATGTTTTAGCCTACACTCTGTTTGAAGTCTGAGATGTCATTCTGACATATACTTCACCTCGAGCCCTTACACACACGAGAAATCAATCCTATCTATATTGAATGCATTAGTATTTTCACAATCATTTCCAGTAATTCTGCAGTGTGCAGAGATCCATTGATTTCAATCGTTAAATCACAAGCCACATGCAGGATTTCAAGCTGCTCATTATGCGTAAGAAAACTGCATTAAAAGACCTTCCAACAAAACAACCCCCTAAACAAACAGAAACATGTCCAGCTACTTTGTAAAGAAGATGAAACTCAAAGGGACCCGGATTACAATCTGCTTGTTGCTCATTCTGTAACACTCTTTTTGTTTTCATAAACAGTGGTGTAACATGCATGTTGAATTGTTTCCCTCTGTTTTCCACAGCATACTTTTCTTCTGTCAATCCTGACTGTGCTGGTGCTTCCAGTGCTTAAGCATGCATTTCCACACCAGCTCGCCTCTATATGGGGCACTAATAGGTGGTGAATGACCTGTTACTGAGGTGAACTCCTGCTCTTTCGCTTCCCTTTAAACTGTCAACAACTCATAAATTACTCCAAGAGAACTTCAGCTCAAAGCAATTCGTCTTTGTTTTAACTGACACCATTTGGTGGTTGGTGCAAACCCGTAGAAATGTAGAGCCTCTATTGTTTGTGGTGCAGAAAGGACAAGAAAGCTAAATACCCAAACACTGAACCGATAGGATTTCTGTACCATCTTCACAACACAGACCCTTGAGACAGACGGGACAGAATGCAATCGTCTCAACCACAAGACAGAGTTGTGTTTTTCTTTTGCTTAAGACTCCTCTTTTCAAAAGATGTAGTAACAGAAAGTTGGGTAACATTGCACAATAAGAGGGGCAGTGCTGGGATTACACGGCCAGTAGTTTAGAAGTATTACTGAATGTCGTTTTTACTTTAATATTTTTATGCAGGTTCTCTGAATACAGAACTCGAACAGCCCTTAAGTATGACAAATGAAAACTGGAGGAAAATCAGTTTGAAGCTTTAGTGAAATTGAATGGGTTTATCAGCTTTACTGTAGGGGGTCAGGAGGACTCCGGGTCATTGCAGTTTTATTTAATCTGTACATTGCTAATGGACCCTTAGTTTAGAAATGTAAGCCTCAGAGATAGTGGTCAGGTGGCTCTGATAATACAGAGCGAACATTTCACATCCTGAGCTGCTTCACCACTGATCTCTTTGGTGGTATTTGAAATGTTTTACATTGTTTAGTACTTTATACAAAAAAAAAAAAAAAATGTGATCAAAGGCAGCATTATGTTTTATGACATAACATTTATCTAACAGGATCTATTTACAGACATCGTAATTATTAGATCCCTTTCTCTGCCGACATCATGTCCAACTTTATTGATTATTATTATTAACTTGCAGTTCCAGTTTGCATGTGCAGACTCTATTCCAGTCTTTCATTTACTCAATCAGAGCCCTTTCCTAAGCTAATAGTTTTCCTTTGAAGACATAATTCAATTTGAAACATCCACCATCAATGTCCTTCAAAATTAAAACCATACAGAATATTAGGCGCCATTTGGCTAAAAAAAGATTTTTTTTTTTTTTTTTACTTTGAAAGATCACTACAAACAAATCTGATTGAATTCCGCTCTATAAAATATCCAGGAATAGAAACAGTAGGACTTGCATGACAACTGTAATGGCAGAGCCTCACAACGTATTGGATAATAACCCAGACATTGAAGAGCCACCAGAATAGGAAGTCATTAGACTCAAAGCCACGGAGCCAATAAAGTCAACTCACAACATTCACAGAGATTGGAAAACTTAGAATTACAGTAAAAACCAAGCCTGCAGACCGGAGCGCTGTTCTCTTACAGCAGTGAGGAGGTTCCCAGCTGGTCCACTTTCAAACCTGTTACATACATGCTGTGCTTTTCTGGGAAGGTAAAAGTGATGGCCTTTCAAACTCATGTTCGCAGTGGTTGAAAACATAACGGTAGTACCACAGATTTCACTCGGTACTCAGTTTACAGTTAGTTTACAGTTCATGCCATGGGCATATTCAGACTTTATTACATTCATATTGTTGGGTCAGAATCCAGACCGTATTGACATCCCTCTTCTGATGTTATTATGCTTATATTTATTATCAAAAATAAAACATTTTAAACAACAATATAATTGAAGAGAGATGCTGTATTTCACACTTGGTTGAAACACAAGACAGGTACTAAAAACAATAAGTGTATTGAGGTCCTTATCTTGCCTGTATGAACCCACAAGCACACCATAATGTGAATTCTCTAGCAGTCACGCACCACAATGCATTTAATAGCTGGGGCAAGCCAATGACACAGTGACTTTATATTACTCTTGTCTACATGCAGAAGTATAAAGTGACAAACAGCTGCATTTTACACTAAAACAGGGACTTTAAAACAAGCACTGTTCAGCAACACAAAGCGAAACAAATCAATGACAATTACATGAAACAAGTTTTTTTCACAAACTTAAAAGGGGGACTCTCAGAAGCTGGCTGTGTCCAGCGACCACCCACATGCACACACAGAGACCTGGCATTTCAACCGCCCACATATTTGGAACAGGAAGTTTAAATATTGCACAAACAAAAGATTGTGTTTACCATATTTCCCTGTTAAAAGAAATCAACACTGAAAGCATTTCCTAGCAGTTTCAGTACTACGGCCACTCTTTATAGATGGACCCTTCCTCCAGTATGTGACTTTTCAGACAGTGTAGCAAAGCCGAGAAGTAAAGGAACTAAATTAGCAAAATATCGTGGAAATGCAAACTGTGATACACAGCTTGGTACAGATCAAAGCTTGATAAAAATAGGAGCAAAAACAAGATGAACAGAACAAAAATCAAATTGACATGCACGAAAAAAGAAAAAGGCTGCTTCTAAGATAAAGGCACCACACGCACTTCAATTTGTATTGAGAAAGAGTCGACATAAGGAACTTATGACAAGGAAGTAGGGAGAAAAGTTAAATTTAAGTGAAGTACTCGATCCATCAGCTATACATAAGTGATTTTGTCATAAAGGGATTTCTTTTTAAAGCTAGAAGCATCTTATTTCACAAGACTGCACAGCAAGAAACTTAACTTTAACCTTTTGTCTAAGTAACAGCCAGAGTACTTGAGCTCTCCCAAAGAAAACGCCTTCATGCGTTCTGTGAAAGCTACAGGTTGTCAGATGGGGTTGGTTTGTGGGTTAAGGCATGTCAAGAATGCAGCAGCGAAGAACATCAATGCAACTGGTTACAGGAGAGAGCCAAACAGAAAAAGACGTTTCTGACGTCCTTGTCACAAGACCTCCATTGGATTGCCGTCCGTATTGATGGTCTTTCTTGACTATTGTACCAACAGGGACAGGTCTGTGCTGATGGGAGGTGTGGGTGCATGTGTGACAGCACAAGTGAGAGAAACACAAAAGCAGCTCAATTGCTTGTCTTCATTTCTTACAACTTTAAGATACAGCATTTACAAGCAAAACTCCAGATCAGAAAGAATATTCCTACATTAGAACTCATTCACTCTGGTGATTATTTAATTAATAAAAAAAATGCTAATAAATCACTTCAAATGTGAATTTAAAATTACACAAATTAACTAACTTAACTCTAAACATCAGAGGTTTATACAGTACAAGAGAGTAAAAATCTCCATGCCATCCTAAATAACCAAGGAACCATCTTCCTTTAAATCAGAGTACAATAAAATGAAAGCTCTCCCTGTTTAGAACTGCATTCACCACTTCAGAGAACTGTGCAGTACTGCAGCAAGCTTTTCATTATATCCAATGGCCCATTAGGTTGTAAAATTGTCACATTGAATTGAAGTGCAAAGATGCATACCTATACCCACATTAAAAAAAAAAAAAAAAAAAAAAACTTATAAACTGAGATCCCAGCATGTGTATCCTGAAGCATGTAACAGCACCACACAGTTGCATATTGTTGCTGTAAAATAATAATGGGAACGATGTGAAGCTTAGCTAAAAGAGGTTCTTCTTAAATAAACATTTGTATTAGTGAAGGAATATACTGTACAAGGGGAGTCATGCATTGCTACCAGCGGCTTCAAATAAACCACTATACAGACAGAAGAGTGTAAGAAACCTACTGCTCCAAACTACACTGCTTCCTCTCTAATCTGTTTCTTATTCTGCACTGAGTAATTCTCCAATCAGCTTCACCGATTCATAAGCATCAACTACAGAGAGGAAAAAAAAAAAGTTTTAATCTATCAAAGAAAATGTTAGACCTGTACCTTTAACGAAAGCCCTCGTTGACTCTTCAAAAAAAATCACACGTGCAAGTTAGACCCTTGAAAACGGGGGGAGGATATCTTAAAATCAAATCAAATCAAATCAAATCAATGCGCAAAACTATACACGTCCATGGTTCATTTTGCGATGCCTGAATCTTATAAACAGCCAGCAATGCTCAATAAAAATAAATAAAAATAGAAATAAAAAGAACGAATGCAGTCGTTCACTGAAGCGAGTACAAAACAAGGCATGCTGGGATTGAACTGGCAACTCACCACGGAGTTTTAATGGAAAAACATCCTGCCCCAAAGAGGTAGGGTCTTCATGAAGGGAACAAGATACACAGAAATAGATGGAAAACCCATTATTATCAAACCTGTTGTGCAAATAGATCAGCATTACATTTATACATGTTTGCATAGCTCTGTGGCATATATAAAGCAGAAGAAAAATACACTTTCAGTTTATTTCAGAAGCAGTGTCACCACAGAAAACCTTTAGTAAACTTAAAATGAAGGGGACCCCTTTATTAGATCAGATTGGGGGGATCCTTCTTGTAAAGGACTCTGAAACTCTATTCACACCTCCCTGCATTGACATTCTGGACATGAATTACTGCCTCTACAATTCTGGGAGTTTCTGCAGATGCTAAACTGGCTGGAGTTTAAACTGGACTCGGGATGTTTGAAAATACACGTCAGTGGAGGTCTCTGCCCTGCCGTCACAGGGATTGTGTGACAGTTTAATTCAATGTCAGACTCATTTTTATAGAGTGAAAACATGGGATTATCCAAATAGATTATATCACATAAAAAAAAAGCTTTTTGAAAACAGTAATCAGTAAATTGCGGCATCAACAATTTCCAGTAATCATTATTCTCCTGGAACTAGAAAGTGGTACAGTGGCTTGGCCAGAATTAACAGCATTGTAGTGCATTCTATTGACAATCAGCAACATCAGCAAATGAAAATATCCTCATTAAGCGATATGCAAATGAGAGCAGTGGAGAGTAAATTGGCAGAAATCCAACACACACTGATGATTGAAATACAAAAGCATGAACAGATTCAGGGCAAAGAAGAGATCTGAACCCCAACTAAACACACAGACAGAAAACAATGGATTGAAGGAAAGGTTAACTGTGAAGGGAGTGCAGAATACTACTACTACTACTACTGTTATTATTATTATTATTATTATTATTATTATTATTATTATTATTATTATTATTAATAATAATAAGGCGCCTCCTTAAGACTCACCTCTTCAGACAGCACCTGTAGAACTCCTCTGTTTCTCCCCTGGGACACTTTCACCCTTCCTTAAATGTGCTTTACTTACTCTTATCTGCCCCCTATTTTACTGCATTTAATCCTGTACTTCAGAGTACTGTAATCTGCCATGTGTTTAAACTGTAGTATTTGGTATTTAATCATATCTTGATGTAACTATCACTGTCACTTATCTGCTGTATTACTGAATTGTATTTTGTCACACTTGTACTTGCTTGAACTTGTCATTGTATTTATCTTGCTCTTATTGTATTACCTGTACTGTAACACTTGAAATGTATTTGCTTACAATTGTAAGTCGCCCTGGATAAGGGCGTCTGCTAAGAAATAAATAATAATAATAATAATAATAATAAGTATAAAGTATAGGTGCATATGACTGGGTGTTTTTTTTTTTTAATAATTGCATTTCCTTCGGCAGATCAAACACATCAGAATTAATATTTTTTGCATGAAAAAAATTAAAACATCCTTATAGGAACTCAAGTTGTCTAACTAAAAACACATGTTTAAAATAATTTTAGGTTAAGTATATTGCTTGCATTAAGTTTAGAAAATGATATTTGACTTCAGAAAAATACAACCTTTATTATTTATTTATTTTTTAAATAAAAAACAAATGGTTTATACATTTTTTGTTGTTGTAAAACAACGACTTTGTTATTGCACACATGTTTGCAAATAAATGCACGTAGGTTGGAATTTCAACCGATTCCTAAGCAACATGCAGTTTGGAATACAGCTAAGTGGATTTCAGTATTACCTCTAAACTGTTAGGTTTCATTTCTCTTTGTGCTGCATACACCTAAAAGCACATCCCTATGCATTACACTAATCTGCCAACATCTGCAGGGTCAAAGAGCTAAACTACCCCAGCAGAATGTCTGTACGCAGTCATTTGTGTTCCAGAAGAGAAGTGCATGCCGTTGTTCTATTCCGGCCCTCCTCTACACCTTTGCAGGTAAAAAGATGTGAAAACGCACACACTTTTCAAAACGTCATCAGACCTCATTATACTCATGTGTGTCAGAATGTGACAAACCATCCCGAACTAGCAGCAAGCTTTCCACTATAACGGTTTCCTCTTGTAACTGCAGAACATTCGGAAGTGCTTTATTAAAAGTGATTTAACACAGTGCAAGATCCTTCAGATGTGGGGGGTTTATTGCCCATTATACTTCCATGATTACTTTTTGTTATAAATTACTGTAACAATTTTCTTTGCATATAAAGATTTAAACTGGTTTCCAAGATATTTTACTGGTATATAATGAAGCGGTGTCTGTGTTAGCAGTCAGGCACATCTAAGACAATAAAACTTTCTGTGGAGGGCTGTTATGTGCCAAAATATTGTTTTATTCTTACTGAAATAAATAAATAAATAAATAAATAAACAAACAAACAGATAGGGGTCCACTGAACCTAAAAGTCCAACTACTTCTAATAGTTAGAATTTGGTGTTTTCAAATTTAGAGTTATACATGAAATTGCAAGAAATCTGTTTTCTGATGAAAGATGACAGAAAGTAATTTGAAATTCCAATTCATTTCATGGGATTTCAAGCACTTCCTCCCAGTCTGACCGGAGTGCAATTACAGGTTAAGCAGCTGGTCCAGCTCCCTGAAGCACAGCCTCCAAGGTGATGCTCCCACAGGTGTGAACACATCTGCTTTACAAAGATTCCACTCCACAGAGGTGCATTGTTCGAAGGTTTAAAAAAGGAATTCTTACTGCTATTTAACATCTTAAGAAGTCTAGTCTCTTAAAGATTCACTCCACAGCTAAAGAAAAAAAAAAGTGCTTTGCTGGCTCTGTGATAAGACAGCAACTAAACTCTGTAAGAAATATAAAAAACACTCCAGCTGCTGAAACTGTAGGTCAGAGCACTAGCATGAAAGTGCACCCTCTACATTGGTTAGCACATGTGCTGGATGCAAGCCCAACCTCGGGATATGAGAAGTTATGTTATGTTTCAGGAAGGGCAGGGTCAAAGAAAACACTTGCATCCACTGGATTGCATGTTCAGCCCCTTTACTATAACAATCTTATATTGTATTGTGTCTTAACAGCGTTACTGAATGTGCACTCATTGACCATGTGAAGGTTTTGCTATACTGGTTAACTGTCTGCTGCACTGAGCTGCTTGAATGCAAGCACACCTTAAATTATGGAACTGGTTTTACGATAATTACTGGGAATAGGACTGGGCTGGAATCCCAGAGCACAACTATTTGCCTAAACGTGTATTTCAGTACAACACTAATGCTATTTACCACCATCTCCTCCCCCATCATTCAAAACTCATGGTTAATTTGAAAGCCATGCTCGTGACTGCGTGACTACAGGTTAGTAGCTGCTCCAATTCACACAGTTCACCACAGGGAGCTGCTGTGCTCCTGCTAGCTGCAGCAGCGTGGTGCCCGTGCTCCACTCACCCTGTGCGTTTGGTGATGGTGCCCAGTGTCATGGGTTGCTTGATCTGGGCCAGTGGCAGCACTATGGTGAGACTGGGCAGGGGAGACAGCCGCGGGTTGCCCATGCTGTTGTTGGTGTCCTGGTTGCTTAACTTCGCTGCAAGGGGACAGAAAACATCATCAGGTGTTTGAATGGAACGAAAAGAACATAGTTTTGAAGTTGCACTTGCAGTGTACAGCTCCTTTCAAAAGTGCATTACAACATAACTAAAACAGTTCAACAGAACTACTGACCAACCACTGAAAAAAATAAAATAAATAAAAAATATATATCACATTGATTCACGCAAGGAATTTTTTTTAGCTTTGTTTTGCACAAATGTAAAGGTAATTTTGCATTAACAGAAAACACGCTACAGTTCAACAGGAGTCATTTCTCGCACTGCCCTCAATTTGACACGGAGAGCGGTCTGTTTGGGAGAGTTTTGTTTTGTGACCTGCCTCTCTCCCTTAGCAAGTCTACATTCAGAGCCATTTGGTGTCCTGGAACCATTCTACCATTCTACCCCCTCAATGAGAGATGAAACATGTTAGCCAGTAAGAGACAAAGGATCTCTGACAGGCAAGTGTTTCTCCTCCCCACAACGTTAACCCCCTGGGACTGACCGGGGCCCACTCCCCCCGGGACTGACCGGGCCCACTCCCCCCGGGACTGACCGGGGCCACTCCCCCCGGGACTGACCGGGCCCACTCCCCCCGGTACTGACCGGGGCCACTCCCCCCGGTACTGACCGGGGCCACTCCCCCCGGGACTGACCGGGCCCACTCCCCCCGGGACTGACCGGGCCCACTCCCCCCGGGACTGACCGGGCCCACTCCCCCCGGGACTGACCGGGCCCACTCCCCCCGGGACTGACCGGGCCCACTCCCCCCGGGACTGACCGGGGCCACTCCCCCCGGGACTGACCGGGCCCACTCCCCCTGGGACTCGACAGAGATCTGAAAGCTTACAGGCAGAGTCCTGATTGAAGCTAACTGCCTCAAGATGCAGTCCAACAATGCATTAGTGCCTCGGTGAGCTAATCAACCACACCAGCCATTCCCAATTACTTTTATTCACAAACCCACTAAATAACATTTTACACAAAACACATTTTCAACAGAAAAAAACTAAAATGTAAATTATACAATTTAAGACATTTCCTATGAAGGTTAACAGCTTTTAGAGTATGACAGCAATACTGCTTAAAAACAAAAACAATACAAAACACTGAAGGATCATGTTTAAGTAAGATCTAAACACAGGAGAGCATGTTGCACATATGGAGCCGATATAGATATGGATATGTAGTGCTGGAGAAGTCACCGTCCATCGTTTCAACACGGCAGCCTCAATACGGTGCATTTAGCATTCCTATTCTTCTATATCTCAGTGTAAAAAACAAACAATAACATGAAATGATTAGAAATACTTGAACAGAGAATGAAGCTACATTAAATAAATTGATTGGTTAGCAATTTACTGGGACATACATACATACATACATATGCACACACACACACATTCCATGTCTAGAAGCTCAAGCTCAATTTTCATGTGTACAATTGCCCTTGAACTATTTAGAAACAGCGATTTTAATGGTCTTGGTGAAAATGTTTCCTTTTGTTTGCAACAGTCTGTGTTCTGAACTTTTTTTTTCTAAAAGAAGGTAAAAAGGAAGTGGCAATGGGCACTGACTGAAAGGGAAATGCATGGAGAAAGAAAGAAAGAAAAAGAAAACCCAATGAAGCAAGCCATTCAGTGTATAATGGGAATCAAAGCACTTCGGACAGACCTGCAACAATGACTTGGAGGGTTTAGATCTTTAGCTCGTTGCTCTGTGTTTCATTAATACTGTGAAATGCCGGCTTTGTGCTTAATCAAAGAGAGGCCATATTAGAGCTTCGGACCCTAAATAAGCAGTGCATTCTGTGGAGACGCTTCACAAACCCAGCCCGAATCCACACAACCCGACTCAAGAGGGTCCTTCACATTTCAAAACAACTGCAGCCCCAGCGCAGCCACCTTTTGTGTGGAAGCATAACAGAAAAGAAAAAGAATCTGAACAGGAAGCAGGTTGAAAAGCCATAATGGTGCTTCAAATGGACTAAAGGCTGGAAAGGAAGGAGAAAAATCTTAATGAATTTAGCAACTCTCCTAGCGCCGCCTTAACCCCCTCCATGCCCAGTAAACCCAACCTGGAACCTTATTGTCTGTTTACAATACAAAACAAAATGCAGAAATATACCCATACAAACATGACTTCTACTCTAGCTGAAAGTAAGACAAACTATTTTATTACATACCAAGCCATTCAGACACCTTTCAAGAGGTTGGTACAGGCCCATCGTGTTGCTACAGCATTCTGCCGATTCACTTTTTCATTTGTACAATTCAGCAGGGTTTGCAACCTTAAAACTCACACCCCATGCTCGGAAATCCCAGAGCCCTCTCCTTCCATACGAGTAAAGAAGGAGAAATAAAAGCTTGTGGCAGGTGAAAAACAAAATCAGCTGCTACAGGTAATACTCCATTGCTCCAGAGCCCTGTGGGTGGGTGTGCTTGCACAGCATTAGAAAGTCGTGTCATTATCACCCGAGGTAGAAGGAACGAGCTGCTTAAATCAGTCAAGGTGAGCTGCAGCTGAGAGCGTCTGAGCATTCCAGTTCTTAAACTAGAAACATGAAGACCTTACTGGAACAATACATAGTGAAGAGGGGTTATTATTACAAACTTACATGAAGACCTTACTGGGACAATACATAGTGAAGAGGGGTTATTATTACAAACTTACATGAAGACCTTACTGGGACAATAGATAGTGAAGAGGCGAGAGTAAGGGACTATTATTACAAACTCAATTCATGTACAGTATGCATGTTATCTACCAGTTAACACCCCCACCATGAACTCTACTTACAGGTTTAATTCCACGCATGCAGTCCTTCGAGGAGTCTCACTGTAACACCGCCACATACAAATATTCTGGTTTATTTTGCAGAATACGAGTTTGATGGGTTCATACTGATTGTGATCAACAGCTGCCGGCGTATCGAGGCAAAATGCCTTTGAAACTGCTTGTTTAGAAAGGGTGCCCAGTTTAATGGGTTAAGCTTTTAAAATAGCTGGCTTGTATGGGTGGCTTTAAAGCCCACAGCAGACTTGTGATTGGCCAGATGGATTACTTTACTAGCCAAGAGAAGCAGACAGGTGTGTCTAAATGATACGTAAAAACAAAACAAAAATATGAAGGTACAGTGCCAAATGTACATGCTGCAGGCTTTCCAATAAATCCAAATTTATTAGGTTTTAAAACGCAACTGAATGTAAATCGATTTCCATGCTTAATATTAGCATTAAATTAAAAAAAAAAAAAAAAAAAGTATTTTTTTTTTTTTGCTTGTAAGTAAATCTTACTGGCTCCAGTTTTAGATGTACATTCTCGGCAAGGCTGTGTTCTCAGGAATACTTTCACATACACTGTTTTGTCCATTCATAGCTTTCTTGCTGGTCCAAGTTTCCCAGACATGTAATAGTAAAATAAAAAGCTGCACAGGAGGTAGGGATTAAGTTAAGGGGGATGTGAAAAGAGAAAGTAACAATGGCTTCTCTGCTACGCTGGGGAAGAGCTGTCATGTCAAGCTGGCCTGTGGAAATTCCCTGAACTATCATTATTAAAATACTCACTTCCACAGACAAAAAGGGAGGCCAGAAAGTGCCGGACAAAAGAAATCCCAGCAGACAAAGTGAAAACAAATTAAAAAGAACCCTTATAAAACACAGATGCTGCAAAGAAAATAAACTGCACAAGATTTAGTGTTTGTGAAGAGATGAGACGTTTGTGGAAAACACATCAAGAGCAAGTCCCAGGTAATAGCAGAGCAAGGCCCAGCCTCCTCTCCACTGAATCTCTTCCTCTTCTGGTCTCTGCAAGCCCGTTATTTCCAGCCCCGAGTGGGGTCGGCGAGCCCATGTGAAAGTGGCACATGGCCAGTCGTTTCTAAAACCACAAGTGAATGGGAATGTTTTGAAAGAAACAGGCTTCCTGAAGGTAACTGGAACACACTTTTATTCCACAGAAAGCCACACTCATTACATCTCCACTGGCTCCACTCGCATTGCAAACTTTCAAACAGCGGGGTTCTCTCAGAACTTCATACCATGTCATTTTAATCCTCTGGCTTTGAAGCATCATTTTACAAAAGCGCTGCAACTCAATATGAGTGAGCATGACTCACTGGCACATTTTAAGAATGTTTCCCCACATACAACATCAACATGTAATATACAGCTTTTCAAAGCATAACACATGCAGAGATGAAAACACAGAAAAGGTAGCCTATTCAAATAAATAATACATTATTATTATTATTTGTTTATTTAGCAGACGCCTTTATCCAAGGCGACTTACAGAGACTAGGGAACTATGCATCAGCTGCAGAGTCACTTACAATTACGTCTCACCCGAAAGACGGAGCACAAGGAGGTTAAGTGACTTGCTCAGGGTCACACAATGAGTCAGTGGCTGAGGTGGGATTTGAACCGGGGACCTCCTGGTTACAAGCCCTTTTCTTTAACCACTGGACCACACAGCCTCCACACCGCCTCCATAGTATACATAGTATACTATGTGAATGAAGTAATATTCTAACGTGAAGAGTCACTGTACTAATTCTACAGGACATGTCTTAAAACCACAAGAGAGTACTTCCAACTGTTACTGTAACAACTAGTTTGCAGGGTTATACATAAATACATTGGGTACGTGCAATAGGAAAAAGCACAACCACCGGACTGGACTGTGGTCCAACTAATCATGACACTGCATGACATAGCGCACAGACACACACACACACACACACACACCCATTCATTTACTGCACCCCTCTCACTGGCTACACCGTGTTTGCTTTAGGGGAGTTTACTGCAGTGCTGTCAATAAGCCCTCTCCTCGTCATGTTTACTACTATACACTGAATGCAATCAATACACAATGTTGTTTATGTAGTGCTGTAACTATACTGGCCAAGGCAACGGGACGCCAGCTTGATATTATTGTTAATATAGATTACAAGGCTGGGTCAGCTGTTTACAGTTTGGATATTGGATACTAAAATCACTTTAAAAATAATTAAAAGGGATCATTCGACATGTGGATCTTGTTCTGGTAAATGAATATGGTCAAATAACTGGAATGTAAATGACCACCATATTGAGATTTTAAAGCTTGAAAGGTTAGCATCTAGAATACATGCAAAAATAAACAACAATCGCTAGAACAATAACATCTCTTTAAACATCTTGGTAATCTAATTAGAGGTTTCATTTTATTTAGTAAAATCTTATATAGTAATTCTAACTTCAAAGTTGTATCATATTTTCCATTTCTTGAGAGAGGAGAATAATATTTTAGAGCAGATGAAAATATGCACAAGGTTTTGGAATACAGTGAGAGTCCATGTAAAAGGAGTAAATAAATATGAATAAATGTTGCATCTTTCCTGATCTGATGGAGCAGACAGTATTTGAATGTACAGGCTTTCTGAATTTCTGGTCACTGAAGCTGCTTATTCCTCTCAGTTTCAGCCCGAGTGCAGCCGAGCTCCAGTTCATTCTGCAGTGGGAAGAGGAAGCAGCAACACCCTGGTGAGAAGCAGTGGCCCTGGACCCCAATATACAATCCCACAGAAGCAATGCTGGCTGGACCATAGAACACACAACTCAATCAAACAAGAATAATACACACTACACAATCCCACAGAAACAATGCTGGCTGGACCATAGAACACACAACTCAATCAAACAAGAATACTACACACTACACAATCCCACAGAAACAATGCTGGCTGGACCATAGAACACACAACTCAATCAAACAAGAATAATAATCCTCCAAGTGAATCATCTTATTATTATTATTATTATTATTATTATTAATAATAATAACAATAATACACTCTCTGTGCTGAACTATTTTAATTATATAAAAAGGTAGATCTCTGCCACTACCTATTAACTCTATTAAATTGCAGTTTTTTCTTCCCATCAGTAATTTAGTGACTTCCTAATTCTCATCCCCTAAAAGTGCAGGGAATCAGGTCCATATTAGCAGATGTTCACGACATTATGGGCTGTGGTATTACAATCGGCCCACCATGTTTAAAATAGACAAATAGTACTATTGATATTCGCTGCCTCAGAGCTCGTTATCTTTTTCAAACAGTGTTTCACAACTAAGATTCATGTTCTGCAATTAGATGACAAGTGAAATGTGAATTTCAAACTCTGAAATGTAAAGGAATACAAAACCTCTAAATCTGCATTAACTAGCGACACCCACTGAAGCACCTTCATAGTGTCTGCAATGACAAAACACGTTACTTTAACAGGCAGATCAGTCATAAGAATGACTTCATCTACCGACAAATGCTTTCAGAAGTCTTTGGAAGGTCGTATTGTAGAATGTTTTATAGTTATTCACAATGCTACATACAATGCTCATTCAGAACACAGGAACAATAAAAAAATCACGAGACAAACCATTGAAAAACAATCTCTTCAAAGTGTCTCCTCTGTCCGGTCACTACTGCACTTTTTATTGAACTCATATGTAGTGTAATTACTTCATTACCCAACAATGTTATTAAAAAAGGAAGACTAATACCACTACAAGTCTTTTAATTCTAAAATAATATCTGAAACAAGTAAACGATTAGATTGGAATGCATGCTTGTAAATCTAAAAAGAAAACACATTTTACAGCTATGCAAACAACAAAAAATAGACTTTTCACGAAATGAAGTAGAAATTTTGAAAAGCTGGTTAATATATTAACAAAATAAAAAAATTAAAAACATGTTCAAGCTTTACTTTAGTAATTGCAAGAAAAAAAGATTTATATAGTCTGATAGCCAAAAATGTTGCATCACCCGACAGAATGAACTAATTCTGCTTCATAAAGTCAAATGAAACCGGCTGAATAATTTGACATTAACATATTGAATTACATATTGCTTTGTAGTTTTCCATATACTTAACGAAAAACTGACAATTGAAAAACGTGACATTTAGAAATCTAACATGAAATACTGTACTACTATTATGACTTCCTGTACACTTTTGCGATATCATTTTGTAGTTTATTTGATTACATGATGTTAAATCAAATTTATGTTCAGATATTATATTATATTTTTTATTAAATGTCTCAATCCTAAAATTCTAAAGTGATGCAAAACTTTTGGCCACATATTGAGAACAAGATAATGTACGGTCTTTAAAGTTTTAACAAGAAGCCCTTTTGAATACTTTTATAAAAAGGGCAAAAGTGTTCCCTTCCAATGGCTAGTTTTGAACAGCTCTGCTTTCCCTTGTTGCTGCAGGGTGCTTTGGCTCCCTGACAGTATAAGGACTCAGGTCATGAGAAGTGTCAGAAACGTACTTCCTTCGGATGGGAAAGGGCAATATGTTTCATCAACACGCGCTGACTGGCCGATAAAAAAAGCCAGTGAACTTTATGAGTTTTCACATGAGAAGGGGCAAATCCGTTTTATAAATTCACGTAAAAATAAATCTAGCACTTAAAAAAAAAAAAAAAAAACAAACACACAACTCCTAAATAAAAAGACAAATGAAGAGACCAGGGTACCAACAGAGCTTGCCAAAATGCTGATCTAGCATTTTACAAATTCATAACACATTATTTATCTACATTACAAAATGAATGGTCGGAACTACAAGTTATAATTTTTGAACTGATCAAAACCAATCATCTCAAAATATATGAATTCATGTGGCACAGTGGTACAATCTAGATGTAGTCAAACAAAATGACTGCAAACCGCAGGGACAAGAGAGTTTGATAAAATATGCATGGAAAACAAAAAAACATAAAAGAACACTCCTTTAAAAACAGTGCAGTCATTTTCCAGATCTGTTATTACAGATGTATTTTATACTTCAACCAAAACACTTTTTACATACTAACCAACAGAATTCAAGACACTGTTCGTAAGGCGCACATCAGTTTTTTATAGGGAGACAAAAAAACGAATAACATAAAAAATAATTGCGTGTAATAAAAGGTTTTCTATAAATGAAAGCGCAAGGTGTGTTTTTGTTTTTTTTTGAAACCACTGGAAGTGTTTCTCTGTATAGAACCCCCTGATCTCCACCCCCCTCCCCACAGTTTACATCACAGCCTCATTTAGATTCAACTATCCTGGAGCACAGGTGGCAATGACAGCTCACTGCAGATGTTTATTTGTAAAAGAAATGGTTTTTCTTCAAACAAGCAGAAGAATTGCTTACCTTGAGGACTGCATTGGCACAGAAGGGAATAATCACTGACGCTTCATTAAGTTGGTTTGGTTTTGTGTTCTGCAGGTCTGTATTGCAGCTCATAAAACGTTGTGTTTGTTTTTGTTTGGTAGTTTAGCTTTTTATCTGAAGCACGGCTTATTAACTGTTACGATTAACATCTAAAACCAAGCTGGATATTTGCAATGCTATTTACACACATAGCATGTTTGGAATACACTAAAAACAAGATAGATTCCCCCCCCCCCCAAACTAACTGAAATGGATTTAGTTTAACTTTAAAGAGAAGTGGCCACAGAATGGTCTTGTTTGTGGGGATACAATTACACCACTGACAAGTAAATCTGAGAAAACAGCACCCCCTAGAGGACACATTGTGCATGTCATGCAACAGGCCAAGCAGCTTTTGTCCTTTTCATTCCACGTACCAGATCATTCATTTATAAATCTTAAGATAAGAGAGGCATGCAGCCTGCAACAAACACCAAGCCCATGTGCAAGACAACATTACAAGACATTACTGCATGGAAAAACAAAGGTGTTGCATTTTAGCACTGTTTATTTATTTAAAACACAGATTATGGCTCTTCTAAAGAAAGCATTACTCATAAGAAAATAAGTCTGTTGACCAGGAAAACAAAAACAACTAGATCACTAAATACTCATACTCCAATTATATTTATTATTTATTATTAATAAGAAACAACAACAACAAGTACAATTGACATTTAACTATATCTATACTGGTATGTTAATCTGCAATTTAAAAGCACTTTGGTTTGATGCAGAATTCTTATATTTCTATTCAATTCTGGTGTGAATATAGTGTCATGTTTCCCCACCACACACAGGTGTGCCACATGCCTGTGGAAAAGGAGTATGAAGTGTATAATTGTATTGCTGTATTGAACAGCATAGTTCATGCACGAAGCTTCAGTAAACGGTCATGACTGTGGTATCAGACTCTTATGGACTGCTTGCAGCACACTACAGTATAACGTCTTTTAGTAAAGCTGCTCTGATATCACTGCTGGAACATTTTATTTTTACTCTGGTGAATGACAACAATGGGTGTGTGCGAACAGATTAAAAAAAAACAAAAAAAAACACCCAAAACAAAATTTGTGTTGCTTGTTAAAGGACGAAGGAAATCTCCGTTTTATCAGCTGTGAATTAACAGTTTCCTCTGCTTCACTTTTTTGGTAAAGAAAACAAAACAAAAAAGCCCACGTACACATGGCAGGCTGGCACACAAGTTCTGAATTAGGAAGATAGAAAACAAGCACATAGCAGAGAAAAAAACTCATGCAGTTAAAACTGCAAAACCGGTTTCAAAATATTCTGTAGTATTTTCATCAAGATACACACCATGCAGCCCAGAGAGAAGAGGATAGAGCACAGCGAATGAGCTGCTTCACTGGAGTGAGGATAGAGCACAGCGAATGAGCTGCTTCACTGGAGTGAGGATAGAACACAGCGAGTGAGCTGCTTCAGAGCACAGCGAATGAGCTGCTTCACTGCAGCGAGGACAGAGCACAGCGAATGAGCTGCTTCACTGGAGCGAGGACAGAGCACAGCGAATGAGCTGCTTCACTGGAGCGAGGACAGAGCACAGCGAATGAGCTGCTTCACTGGAGCGAGGACAGAGCACAGCGAATGAGCTGCTTCACTGGAGCGAGGACAGAGCACAGCGAATGAGCTGCTTCACTGGAGTGAGGATAGAGCACAGCGAATGAGCTGCTTCACTGGAGTGAGGATAGAGCACAGCGAATGAGCTGCTTCACTGGAGTGAGGATAGAACACAGCGAGTGAGCTGCTTCAGAGCACAGCGAATGAGCTGCTTCACTGGAGCGAGGACAGAGCACAGCGAATGAGCTGCTTCACTGGAGCGAGGACAGAGCACAGCGAATGAGCTGCTTCACTGGAGCGAGGACAGAGCACAGCGAATGAGCTGCTTCACTGGAGCGAGGACAGAGCACAGCGAATGAGCTGCTTCACTGGAGTGAGGATAGAGCACAGCGAATGAGCTGCTTCACTGGAGTGAGGATAGAGCACAGCGAATGAGCTGCTTCACTGGAGTTAACTCTTTTATACCAGATTATATATATATATATATATATATATATATATATATATATATATATATATATATATATATATATATATATATATATATATATTCTGTAGTATTTTCATCAAGATACACACCATGCAGCCCAGAGAGAAGAGGATAGAGCACAGCGAGTGAGCTGCTTCACTGGAGCGAGGATAGAGCACAGCGAATGAGCTGCTTCACTGGAGCGAGGACAGAGCACAGCGAATGAGCTGCTTCACTGGAGCGAGGACAGAGCACAGCGAATGAGCTGCTTCACTGGAGCGAGGACAGAGCACAGCGAATGAGCTGCTTCACTGGAGCGAGGACAGAGCACAGCGAATGAGCTGCTTCACTGGAGCGAGGACAGAGCACAGCGAATGAGCTACTTCACTGGAGTGAGGATAGAGCACAGCGAATGAGCTGCTTCACTGGAGTGAGGATAGAGCACAGCGAATGAGCTGCTTCACTGGAGCGAGGACAGAGCACAGCGAATGAGCTGCTTCACTGGAGCGAGGACAGAGCACAGCGAATGAGCTGCTTCACTGGAGCGAGGACAGAGCACAGCGAATGAGCTGCTTCACTGGAGCGAGGACAGAGCACAGC
Organism: Acipenser oxyrinchus oxyrinchus; assembly: GCA_030684275.1. Classification (NCBI taxonomy): domain Eukaryota; kingdom Metazoa; phylum Chordata; class Actinopteri; order Acipenseriformes; family Acipenseridae; genus Acipenser; species Acipenser oxyrinchus. Next base: position 24,930,917 of record CM060272.1, read on the forward strand.
GAATGAGCTGCTTCACTGGAGCGAGGACAGAGCACAGCGAATGAGCTGCTTCACTGGAGCGAGGACAGAGCACAGCGAATGAGCTGCTTCACTGGAGCGAGGACAGAGCACAGCGAATGAGCTGCTTTACTGGAGCGAGGATAGAGCACAGCGAATGAGCTGCTTCACTGGAGCGAGGATAGAGCACAGCGAATGAGCTGCTTCACTGGAGTGAGGATAGAGCACAGCGAATGAGCTGCTTCACTGGCTGGCTGGAGTTCTCTTATCAGACATCAGCAGGGTAAACAGCACAGGGCTGACGCTCAACTTGAAAATACTTTAAGCTATTCAGCAGGTACTGGATAGTGCTTTGATACAAAAACAAATACGCTTCCACGTTCCTTCTTTAACAGCAACCCTGAACCCTGGCAGGACCCTGAACACAGACAGAAAGACACATAGCTGAGATATTTACACAGACAGGTTTATTCTGTGGTGCATTGCTCTGCTGTGTTAACTCTTTTATACCAGATTATATATATATATATATATACAGTACTGTGCAAAAGTTTTAGGCAGGTGTGAAAAAATGCTGTAAAGTAAGAATTCTTTCAAAAATAGACATGTTAATAGATTATATTTATCAATTAACTAAATGCAAAGTGAGTGAACAGAAGAAAAATCTAAATCAAATCCATATTTGGTGTGACCACCCTTTGCCTTCAAAACAGCATCAATTCTTCTAGGTACACTTGCACAAAGTCTGGGATTTTGTAGGCATATAGTCAGGTGTATGATTAAACAATTATACCAAACAGGTGCTAATGATCATCAATTCAATATGTAGGTTGAAACACAATCATTAACTGAAACAGAAACAGCTGTGTAAGAGGAATAAAAGTGGGTGAGAACAGCCAAACTCAGCTAACAAGGTGAGGTTGCTGAAGACAGTTTACTGTCAAAAGTCATACACCATGCAAGACTGAGCACAGCAACAAGACACAAGACAAGACACAAGGTCTCTCCCAGGCAGAAATTTCAAGGCAGACAGGGGTTTCCAGATGTGCTGTCCAAGCTCTTTGAAGAAGCACAAAGAAACGGGCAACGTTGAGGACCGTGAGACGCAGTGGTCGGCCATGAAACTTACTGCAGCAGATGAAAGAGACATCATGCTTACTTCCCTTCTAATCGGAAGATGTCCAGCAGTGCCATCAGCTCAGAACTGGCAGAAAACAGTGGGACCCTGGTACACCCATCTACCATCCGGAGAAGTCTGGTCAGAAGTGGCCTTCATGGAAGACTTGTGGCCAAAAAGCCATACCTCCGACGAGGAAACAAGGCCAAGCGACTAAATTATGCACGAAAACACAGGAACTGGGGAGCAGAAAAATGGCAGCAGGTGCTCTGGACTGATGAGTCAAAATTTGAAATATTTGGCTGTAGCAGAAGGCAGTTTGTTCGCCAAGGGCTGGAGAGCGGTACACGAATGAGTGTCTGCAGGCAACAGTGAAGCATGGTGGAGGTTCCTTGCAAGTTTGGGGCTGCATTTCTGCAAATGGAGTTGGGGATTTGGTCAGAATTAACGGTCTCCTCAATGCTGAGAAGTACAGGCAGATACTTATCCATCATGCAATACCATCAGGGAGGCATCTGATTGGCCCCAAATTTATTCTGCAGCATGACAACGACCCCAAACATACAGCGAAAGTCATTAAGAACTATCTTCAGCGTAAAGAAGAACAAGGAGTCCTGGAAGTGATGGTATGGCCCCACAGAGCCCTGATCTCAACATCATCGAGTCTGTCTGGGATTACATGAAGAGAGAGAAGCAACTGAGGCTGCCTAAATCCACAGAAGAACTGTGGTTAGTTCTCCAAGATGTTTGGGCCAACCTACCTGCCGAGTTCCTTCAAAAACTGTGTGCAAGTGTACCTAGAAGAATTGATGCTGTTTTGAAGGCAAGGGTGGTCACACCAAATATTGATTTGATGTAGATTTTTCTTCTGTTCACTCACTTTGCATTTTGTTAATTGATAAATATAAACTATTAACATGTCTATTTTTGAAAGCATTCTTACTTTTACAGCATTTTTTCACACCTGCCTAAAACTTTTGCACAGTACTGTATATATATATATATATATATATATATATATATATATATATATATATATATATATATATATATATATATATATATATATATAATCTCAGGATCTTTACAGGATACATGCTCCTGACACACTGTGAAATGTAACACCTGAATTTCCTATTACAAACCAGCTGCTATATTTAAACTATTGAAAACAAATTGCAAAGTGAGCTGTTATTTTTACGAAGACCGCCTGCTTTGGGAAGGAACCAGAAAAGTATACATCCTTCAAAGTCACTCTGATGTCATGAGCGATAATTATGGGGTCTTGTGTTGTGACTATTGTGTGTCTCTGTTTTACAGACATCATCTGATTCCTGTTGCCCAAATGAAGCTGATAAAATTGTATTCACATAATAGGAAGATGACAGGCATGTGGTGTTTTTGTTTGTGACCAAGTCTCCAAAAGCTGAAAGTTAAGAAAATAATTAAAAAATTGATGAGATGAAGGCATCTCTTAAAACGTCAATGTAATTTAACAGTAAGAAAAGCAAAGCAAAAGAAATGTTATATTTATTTTCTTGTCTAATGGCTATTTACATGTTTGTAGATCCTTATAAAAGTATAGCTACAGACTTTAATTTAATTCAGGCTCTTGCAACTGAAGCCATTTTGACCTTGCCAAGCAGTGCTGCTGATAATGCATACTGGATATTAAAAAGATATTTAAAAAAAAAAAAGACTAATGTTGAAGTCAGTCAACATCTAAAGGTTAAACACATTTAACAGGGACACAAATAACACGCTTTAAAACAGGAAAAACAACATCAATCACACTGTGAGGAAAGCTGGGAGAATATTACACCACATGTTATTTGGGCCAGAGTATATTTCAGAAGTTATTTGATGATGTAATCACTGCAAAATCTGACCTGAAGAAAAACCGGCAGCTTTTTAAAATGAAAAAATTTGATCTTTCGGAGATCACAGGCTAAAGTGAGGTCACAGAAAACGCTTCGTGCGGCAGAATCATCTGTTACAGCGGATACTGCCTGCAGTTCAGCCGGCCCGGCCACTCTGAACAGGAAGAATAAAAAAAATATACAAATATAAAAACTTTAAAACAAGAAAATGTGAAGGTGTTGTCTTCAGCAAAACATTTAAGAGCTTAACAGAACATGTGCTGTTTTAATAAGAAGGATTCCCATGTGATGTAATGATAAATTGCGATTCCGTGAAATAATCCACTATCTTTTTAGAGTGCCGTCAGTCATGAGACCACAGCTCATCTACAGTACAAGGAGTTTCTCTGCAATTAATGTCTTCACGGTTAATGTTACAGATTATTTGACAAATCAACTGAATAAACTTTCTACTGTATTTGTGAAATCTCACTAAACAGGGTCTGGTTGTAGGCTACTTAGTCAGTTAAATAATGACAAGAATTTGCATTATAATGGGATATTTGAGAGCTCCCTTTCAAAAAGGACCTAAATAATCCTTTCGAAAAGAAAAAAAGCGAATTTCCGATATAAATCCAAGTTTTTTTCTTGACTGGCTAATGCCGTTCCCATTAATGGGGAGCACTACTGAGGAATGAAGCCAGTGCTTTGTAACCTTGGGTTAGAACAGTCTAAACAATAGCAGCAGACATTATAAGCAGTTCCAAAGGACTCGGATGAACTCTGGCAGTCAGACGCAGGCTGGAAACGTATCTGCAGCCCTGGACATGTTTGACGAATAAACGGGACGGTGTCGAACAGGGTTAGTGCTCACAATCCGGACGGAATGTGGGACAACTTTGGCAGAGTTAAAAAAAAATAAAAAAATAATAATAATAAATTAAAGAAATCACTGCTGCTAAATGTGCAATCAATAAAGGTGGGCGTGTTAATAATTAATAATTTAAAAATGGCAGCTTAATTTAGGCATTCAAATGTATGTGCAATTCTGTCACTCAGGCACAGTGGTAGCCTCTTTATTACTGCGGAAAGTCTAGGAGGACCAGATTCTTTCCTGTTTGCAGGAGGACGCTCCTGCATTAGGCCCCCAGTTTTCTGCAGTGTCTTTTGGTGGAAGCACACTAGAAAGGATTCAGAATGTACAATGCTGCTGTTCTTTTGCTTGCATTGAAAATGTTTCACATAGTGTGCTGTTACCCTGTTACCCAGCCACCACACGCAGGCGCTGTGATCTTACCATGAAGCGGGGATCCCGAAGGGCTGCCCGACAAGCCAGGAACTGGACTGCAGCGGCCGCCTTGCTTCGAGGTTAGCTCCTGTTCAATCTCTTCTAAACCAGCACTTTTCTGGAAGCGGCTCATCCGGTTGACGACGCGGGGAGACATGTGAGTTCGCACACAGGGCTGCCCTCCATAGGGGTTAATTGGAAAGACGTGCGATGTGCCCCGCAGTGTGCTGATCACCACCCACCTGCAGTCAGGGCTGAAGCAGATATCCTGGACCTGCATGTCACAAAGGAAAGAGCCTGTTAGAAAGACAGGCTGGTACAGTATGCAGTCATCACCTCTGTGTCACTGTACTTCACTACTAGCTGTGTTCTGGGGAACTGCAGGTGCTGCGCTATAAAGATACACAGTTTAAAGGATATCAAAACAATACACTTTTTATTCAATGGTCAGAAAGTTCAAGATCCCCAGAGCTCCTGGCACTGTACAGGGCATTCTTGTTATGACACATCACTTGCCTCTAATAACTGTTAACTTGACCACATCATTTTAATGAACAAATTAATTGCTAATTACATTTCACTGGGGTGTGCTATACATGTGGTAGGAACCCAATATTAAAAGCAGAGTTTACTATAAAACCAAGGTAGGTTTTAAAATACCAAGCTAACATTAAAGCTGGCATGTGGCACTAAAGGCCTGCACAGTACAGTGCTTGCATTGGTTACCAGAACTATGGGCTTACTCTCATTTCAACCTACTTTCCAGTATGCTTCCTACTCAGCTAACAGGCTGCATTGATAAAATCTCAGCAAATATTCCAGACATGCACTACTGACAAAGGAACACAAAAATGTTCATTATCATGCATGTTTTCAAACTATGGCTTCAGTCTTTAGAGAAAAACAGGGGGATTTCAGTCAGGTACTTTAAACACAAAACCGGACTGTTTGATTGTCAGTTCAGAGCAGGCTTCATTATTAGAGAAAGTCAAACATTGCCATTTACCTCTGCTGTTTGTTTTTTTTTTTTTACTTTGCAAATCTGAAAAAGCTTTTTCAGTCAATGAGTGTCTGACCTCCAGGCTTCCGGTCTTGTTAATTCTACAGTATTGTGTCTCTGTGCATCCTGGGAGGAAACTGGCACCCTTTCGATCTTCTCATATGAAGACTGAGAACTAGAGTCCTAGAACACACAGCAGCTGCAAAACTCCTGCAGTTACTTTGCTGTGCGGCTTTAAGAAACAGCACAAGATACATTGCATTTCATTTCCCCTGAAGCATACAAAAGGTTCTAACTTCTTAACTGGGTTACAGGTTGAAGATAGATTTGTATCCTCCAAGGACATACCCATCTTCGATACAGAAAGCTTGTAATACTTTGGATCAGTGTGACAAAATAATAATAAAAAGGCCGGTCAACCTGTCAGCATTCACCTACAATACATAAAAGCACTGCAATAAAAAACTGAAAACGATGTGCGTAGGAAGAAGGAACTTGAAAACCTACTTAATATCTGGATTCTAAAAACCAAAACCAAAGACCAATGACTTTTTACACTAGAGTGTCAAAATCCTAAACTTTAACACAAGGTCTCTTTCACAAACAAAAAAAATCAAAGCTGTTTAAAAACCATGACCTTTTTGGTCACTGTACTGCAGTTTAAAAAGTGTAAAAACGATGCAAATCTGCTTCCAGCTCATGGCAGCGGCTCTTTATCATCTCACTGTATTTACCTACACAGACTGAGGCCAGTTATAACAGCAGCTTGTGAGTCAGAACAAGCAGAGTCAGGCAGCCAGAGAGATAAGCCAGGGTCCCTGCCGTCAGCCTCCCAACATTATCACTTCTGTTATTTGTTCTGCTCCAAGATAATGCAGGTTTCAGGCCTTTTTACTGTTTACAATGCGAGATCAAAGTGAATGCATGGTCAGGCAGCAAACCTAACATTAGTCAGTAACAAATTAACAAGGACTCGTCTCGTATGAAATCTCTTAGCCTGTATGGAGGCTTCTGCGTAGGGTATTTTACCCCCTTAACAATAACTCTGCCTGCAGTAAAAAACAGGGTGGCAATGCAGAAACCCACTGAAAAGGGGAGATCACTGTTAGTGGCTCAGAGGGCTGGAAGGACACTAACATGCAGATTTATTTTTATTTACAGAAACATAAGAACGGTGTGTGGGCTTATTCAGACGCCAAAGTAATAGTAGAGTCCAGTCTGCTTTTTTGTGTGTGTGTTTTTATGTGCTTTTATCCCAGACCATTGTACCCTGAGATTCATAACTATGCATAAAAAGTGTTGACAGGTTGACATTTCTTAGACCTGATATCAATTCACAGTAAATACAATTACCATGCTTAACATGAACATGCATTCATTACATACAACATCTGAGTGGGTGTAAATGGAAGACATACCCCAAAGACTACATTTAAAAAGCACATTCTAGTTAGAATGGAAGAGAGCCAGCCCGCCCACCCACACTGGCTTTCAGGAGTCGAGGTGCAGGGAGCAACAAACCTGACTGGCACTGCTGCGATCCAAGCCCGTCGGGGCTAAATATTACTACTGCAGAAGCAAATAAAGCTTAGCCTGGGCCAGCTTTGGCAATAGATCCCCTGGTGAACTACACTAAGAGAACGGTTTGAATGGGAATTGCTGTCCAATAAATAGGAAAGTGTAGCCTCCTGGTCTAATTGCTGCTACCAAAAAAGTCACTATAGTTTAATTCAGCTGTGTACCAGTGACACGTTTTAACAGAATAAATGTTCTGATGTTTAGACTGTATCAATAAGAAAGGTACATGTTAAAGACATTTCAAAATAGCCTCCTCAGGAGGACGTCGCTTGTGTATTAATGTTAAAATGGCTTTTTTGTATCAGTTGAGGGAGTCCAGTTGAACAATGGAGTTCATTTATGCTTGGCTTTACTGGGAAACACCTGTCTCAGACTGGGGAATAAGTGGTCACTTCAATCCCTCCCACAATGCACTTCAAAAGCGGTTTGTGCTGAAGAGCACGCTCTACATTACAGTTACAATGAGAAAACTTACTTCACTCCCAACCATGTCTAATGCTGCTCAAAGAGCTGAATAACTGCTGTGCATAATGAGGAAGACCGCTAGTGCATTCATTACACATTTCATCAAAAGACCCAAACAAAAAAAACAAAAAAAATCCTCTATATATACAAAAATACAATTACATAAAAATACTTGTGCAAAAGCGGATTCTTTTATTATTTCCTGTTCAGGATTTCCTGATCGGAGAAATGTTTTTAAACCGATTGTTCCTTATACAATGAACAAACGTCCCTATTTATCCAGAACTCTTCCTACACAAAATAGCTTCAGGTTCAGAATTATTTAAAGGCTATTAATACAGAACAGGCTGGGCTGACCATCTATGCATGCTTTTAAGAAAGTCCCCTAATTGTACTAAGCATGAGAAGTAGTTGCAGCTACCTGGGAGCGATTAGGCTGGGACGCCAGGGTTAACACCAAGGCTCCTATTGCTAAAGTGCTTTGGGCTCCACCAGAGACTCCAAACCAGCAGAGGCAATGTCCGGGGAGGTCTGTGAGCAAAGGATTGCTCTGAAACCGACCTGCCCTTCCCCCTGCAACATGAATTATTAAACTTTCATCTCAAACAATATTCTCACATGGGCACTACAGCGCTTTAGTTTCCAGAGTTTGGCACGTCTGGACACCTTACATGTTGAAAAGAAACCGGCTTTAAGATGCAGTTACTGCAATGAAGACTTGAGATGTGCGGCTTCTTTGGCCAGTCTGTTTACCTAAATAGCAAACCCAGCAAAACCACACAGGTGTGCTCCCATGCTCCAATATTGAACATCCACAACTTCAAACTGCTCCATCAGAATCGAGTACAGAAACGACGTGGCTATGTGCCGCCATCTGTGTAGTTTTTCATACAAGACAAATGTTCATTTAAGGGGTCCTATGGTACAGCATGTGCTGTTTCTCATTACTTTTGAAATCATTTCTACTCTACCACAGGAAAAAAAAAAATGAACAAACTCTGCACTAAAATATAAAGCCTGTGTCTTTAAAAAGTTTTACTTTAAAAATGTTCACAACAACATCTGGCAAAAGCCGTGTTTGATGGCTCTGGTGTGGATTTTGGGTCTCGTTTATCAGGTTAGGCTAAACAAAGGAGGCCTTGATTCTCTGCCCCCTTGTCCTCAGAGGCTCATGGCGTGGCTCACATTATCTCAGCGCTATTATCTCACTGGCATCTCTGCTGTCCGCCTACCTTTGCTTCCGACTGAGGCAATCACGTGGCCAGGACTGGGACAACCCAACAGTGAAACACATCTTAATAAAACAGCCCACGTTAATGAGGCAAGAGCCACCTGGCATGCACCGTGTTTTGTTTAACTTGGATACAAACAAAACAAAAGCAAAGGAATACACTAGGAGTAGAAATTATATTATATATATATATATATATATATATATATATATATATATATATATATATATATATATATATATATATATACATACACACACACACACACACACACACACACACACACACACATATTGTGCCATTCATGGAGTTCTGTGTCTTGCTGCAATATATTTATAAAGGAAAATATAAAACTGTACAGTAGAGTAGTGTTAGAATGACATTTTTTGTTAATGTGTTAATGATAGGATTCCTTTGGCAATTACAGGCGCCAACATCATCCTGACGCTGGATACTTGTAGTATCGAGGGAGCTGTTCGACAGCCAACACGCCTTTCAATGGTGAGACATTGGTCTACTTTCCACCCACTCTCACTGCACCACTTCCATGCCCTGAATTAAAAATCAGAGGATGAGCAAAGGGAATTTTTCTCACATCATCATACTGTGGCGGAGATGTATTTTATGTGCTCCAACATGAGAGTAAATAAACTACAACTGCCCCAGCACCACAACCCCTTCGTACAAAAGAATATTTCTATGAGCCCCCCACTGTCTGCTTTCTGAAGAAAATGAGTGTCACATGCAGGAAGTTTGAAACTGCATCAATAAGATAGATCTGTGACCGGCTGGGGGGGGGGGGGTCATTCTTCTGGGTGCTGAACTGAATTCCAAGAACATTTACAACACTCTGTATTTATTTTTATTACTTTTAAGGTTAAGAATAATTTTGTACCAGATACCAACACTTTAACACCACTAATGTATGCATTTGTTGCAGGTCAAATTCCCATTCTTAAGATGAATGGACAACTTTCAAATAAGCAGCAAAGAAAAAACACACCCAACCCCCCCACAACAACAACAACATGGAACTGCAAATGAACGCAAGTATTTCCAATTAAATATTAATCCTCAACTCATTCAAGTTGATGATTAATATAGGGTTACAAAAAGAAAATAAGCAAACACAAATTTAATTAAAACATTAAAAAGACTTGGCAGAAACGTGGCTGTATTCAGTAATGGTCTCCCAGACTCCTCATTGGCTACTGGTTTAAAACGAAGCATGCAACAGCTCCTGGGAATTGTTGGCAGGCGTTATCAAGGGCCTGTCCGGCTCCAAAACACTGTAGTTCAGGAAATAGGGAAACCTGTTTTCACATGTTCTAATAAAATAAGAAATTGATTTCCCAGGTAGATTCCGCCTGGGGAGATGAGCAATGTATCTGTTCTGGTCTTGATAGAATGTCCTGGACAGACTGTGTTCCACAGCCGGCACAACTCAAGATATATATCGAGGTGAAAAAGCTAAATCTCCCAACACTCGAGTACAGCAGCGTTTTATAAAATGCGGGTTTATCTGGCAGGAAAAGAATCATAACTTTTGAAAGAAAAGTTAATGATTACCATTTTTCAAAGAAAGCTCTGTGGAACTTCAAATGTGATTAATTGGAAAGACACGATGTTAAATGAAACTACCCCAGAAATTCTGAAAAACAAACCTTATATAAAAAGTTGTCTTTCATTTACAGAACATGGAAAACACAGATAAGAATCATAATTCAATTCCAGGTAATTAAACATGATAAATGTTTGGTCTGGCTAGATTTTGGCTAGTGTTTTAGCTTTATAAAGCGTAAGCATTTAAAGCTATGCTTGAGATTATGGCTGTATGGAATGCAAGCTTATTGAAATGAAGACGGTGGATCTGGAAGGGATTGATGCACACAGTAACCCACCTTGGCCTCCGTCTCCCCTCTGTGGAGGGTGTACAGATGATGCACGGCACTCTGCGACGAGGACCACGGGTGAGTCAGAACTTGAAAAACGTGGAAATCGTGGCCTAGTGTGTCAGCAGTAACGAGCAACATTCCTGAAAAACAAGATACAGTCATTATAACTCATTACTAGCTGTGTGCTGTCCTGGAAACAGACCCTTCTCTGAGAGACATGCTAAACACTCCGCATTGTTTTGCTGCACTTTAGGCTCTGAGAAGTTGAAATGTGAGGTCAGTAGAGTTGTCCCATTTGCTTTGTTTGCTAAAGATAATCCTGGGTTTAAAGCACTCTGCTACTCACAGCCTGTGCTTACTAGATCAGGACCTTACTTATTACCAAGACACCAGTTTTACAATAACAAAAAACTTTAGAATCATATTGATTTTAAATAGAATCACAGTAGACTGATTTCATGTTGACAAGGCAATTTCTTATTATTTCAAATCAGTAAAACTACAGAAACACTTTTTTTTACAGCACACTTACAAAGCCACATCAAAACCACCAGTAAACCCACACTTGATTTTTATTTATTTTTTTTAAATACTGTATGATTGCAAAAATAGCACAGACACATTAAGATCTAACACAGAATATACAAACCCATAATCTAAAGCTAGCATTTGAAACAAGCTCTTTCAAATGAGTGATGTACTCTGATTGTGTTCATGTCATTCATACAGTGATCATCAGTCATTTTCCTATTTCTAATCTTTAATGTTGAGGGTGCGACGGCAGGGTTTGAGTGGTGCCAGTGTTTTTATTGTGTGGTTCGTCAAATCTAAAGAAGAGGTTAAAACAGCACAAGATTAAAAGATTCAATGACACAGATGTGAAAAAAAAATAAAATAAATAATAATAATAATTATTATTATTATTCTCTGCAAAAAAAAATGTTTAAACTAAGTTTTGGGTACAATAATTCATTTACTTTGCTTCCAATTTAACTGCTTCCTATTTTTCACACCAACTAACTGCCTGCCTGCAAAGTGAAGGAGGAGATGACATCTCTCTTTAATAAAATACTAATAATACTGTGACCGCACACATGAAAAGAAAACAGAACGGGTACTGAATTAGATGGTGGTTCACTATTTCTGCTGTATCAGAAAACTAAACCAGACTACGGCCTGGCCAGAAACTAAATCCACGCCCCAAATGAGGTGCCAAGCCACAAGAAGCATTTGCGTCAACTGGGAATACATGGAAAAGAAGGGCTTCTAATTATAGCGCTGGAAACGGAAGTGCAGAGTGATTAGGAGTCGAGGCGCTGCGGTGTGTTTATCTGGGAGCTTCCTCTCTCTCTCCCGCCTGCCCGCTCGCTCGCTCCCTCGGCCTGAGTTTGATAGATGAGGCTTGGCCTGGAGGGTGGGATAGAAGTTGCTGATGGGACACAGTGTTCTCCAAAAGCCAGTGGAGACTGGAACCGAGCACAAGGGCTTTTGTGGCTTTGTTGAAATACAGGCCTTCAGAAAAAGAGGCGTCAGTCGGTTAGCCCAAGAAACTAAATTATAAAGCACGCTTTTCAGCACTGGTTAGCCACTATAACATTTCAGAAACCTGAGGACGCTTCAACGTGTCTGGCACATCCTATTTATAACACCTTACCCAGTGTTTATCTGTCATTTATTGCTTTTATACAAGACCAGCAACACATGCATTTACACAAAATAGTGTTATTTTTAAATAGAAACCTCCGATTTATTTATATTTAAGTATATACAGCCGATTAGGAAACAGTAATTCAAATACTGTACATGCAATTATCATACGTGTTAAAAAAAAAAAAGGCGTTATAATCGCTAAGCTCAAAATAATATTTACACTGTACTTTATATCCCAGCAAAAACATTTCTGGGGAATTATACTAAATTAAAGTATGGACCAGTTGGTCCATTAATTGGAAAAGTTACAGAATTAAATGAGGGACGAAACTTTTTTTTTTTTTTTTTTTGTCGCCTGTTTGTATGCTATTTTTAACTTTCAAAAGGAAATCCTTAGCCTAACAATAGCACTGGTGCGATATGGAAAGTCATTTTCCCCTTCAAGGCCCTGCAAGCGCTGTTCAATCTTTATCAGCATATTTATTAAAACTGTGGAAAACACATTGAGAGCAGCTGAGCAGATCAGGGCCACAGATCAAAGGCAGCCCCACACTGATTCTCCTTTCCTTCTTTGAGGCTAAGGCTGAGTGAACTCAAACCAATGGCCAGTATCCGCAGAAACCATCAAGATAGCAGACTGACTTGCTAGCACACAGACTCAGCAGGTCATCGCACAGTCAACAACTTGTTCATCTTTTCCATACCAAGTGATGATTCTGTCACTGCAACTGCTACTACTAAACACCCATAGATTAGAGCACACAATATAAAATCACACATACTGTGAAATTCCACATAAAGGATGTCTTAAGATTGTATTTTTCTGGGTACATCAGCTCAAAATATTTTCCTGAGTATTTTGGCTCAAATAGATTCTCGAAGCCGTGCTGCAGATCCCTTTTAAAGGACGAACCCAAAACCACAATTGCAATTCAATGTAAAACAAAGGCGTTCCAGGTTAATCTGATTTACAGTCAAACATAACAGAAGGGTATGTAAGTGTCTGCTTTATAGCAAGACCACCTGTAAGTTGCATATATTAATAGCTAGAAACGCACTTTCCTAGCCAAGAGGCAGTAATTAGTTTAATATTTAGACGTGCTGCATTTTACAGCTCTAACCTGCTGTGCAACATTGCCCTCGTCCCCACGTCTTTATAAACACACACACACACACACACACACACACACACACACACACACACAGGCCGTCATGGTCATCTTTATTTAATCTCAGTGCTTGCAGGTCCTGGTTCATTTTAATGACTATACCATAAACACTATTCACAGAATAAATGCATGGGTTTTCTTTAACGGTTTGACTTGGTCTCTCTGTAATTTTAAACCCAGAATGGACTGCCAGACACATCACTGTATTGACTCAGCCAGGTCAAGCCAACAGTGTCTGGATCCTCCGCTCTCACACGGAGCAACAACATGAATGAAATACCAAATAGAGGAGGACAAAACAGCTCATTTAGTACTTTAGGTTTGTGTCTAAAAGCATGGTTTGTTGGTTCCAAGAATTCCCCAAAAAATGATCAAGAGGGCTAATCTATAAAAAAGACTTAACCAAGCCCTAACCCGGAAAGGTTCAGCAAAGACGGGACACGAAAGCATTCCCGAATGTAAGAGTCATGATCGTGTTCTCCACCCGTTTCGAAATGCTCTGTAAACGTGCATTCTTTTACAGAAAAAAAACATCTTTGTTTAAAATGCCTCTGACCTTAGGCTTTTTTGTTTTGGACAACAGCTAATAACAATATAAACAGCAACAGCAGAGTGTCATCAATCGCTCTGGACCAGTGTAATGAATTACACTAAGAGACACACTGAATGCATTAACACTGAACTTGAATCTGTCTGTGTGTTTGGAATATGAATGGCAAGTTTATCAGTATAGTCAAATGTTTGAGGGTTTAAGTGGAATTAAAAAACATTAAAAGTACAAACACTGCAAAACTATAGCAGGGTACAAGTGACATTACTGTGTTTCGTCTCCCACACATTATAAATAACAAGACGACAGTTCATGATTTGTTTAAAAGCTTACTGAAAACACAACTTGGATCATGGTTTTGCAGTAGTACAGCACACTGAATGGCGCTGCATATGGGCAAAGTAAAGCAGTAGAATGAATTCATTAGATTTGTTCAACACTCCATGCCAACTGATTAAATACTAGAGGAGGGAGGGCTGAGGGGGTAGGGGCCTTTATAACAACAAGGTTGCTTATAGAAACAAGTAGGAAAGTGCATTTAACTTCAAACGAAACCTTTAAACTGAAAAAAAAAAGCTCTCCAAGTCAGTGACAAAATGTGTTTTTGAAAGTAAGTTTCCCCTTTATGGACCTTCTGCTGAAATTCCCCGGAGCGAGTCCGCTGAACTAATTGCAGTGAGAAACACACAGATTCCTTGATTCCTATCAGTTGCGTGATTCAAAGCAATTCTGCCGAGAAGCTTGACTGGCGCTCAGCACTCTGCCCCGGCTCAGAGGACAGCTCCTTGAACCCGTGTCCCGTCCAGTCCACTCCAGAGCGCAGAGCTGAACCACACCGCTCCCTGCCCTGCCCGCACGCAAACAATCTGCTGCCAGTAAAATATTTGTTTAATTCGGAACTCGGTCTCACAGCTAATAAACAAGAAAGGCAGCAAAAAAAAGAAGAAAAAGAAAAACAAACTGATTGCAGCTGTTAAAGTGGACGGTTCACAACGGCGTTCCTCTGCATCCTTTAATTATATTCCTATGAATAGATCTCAAGCACCGCACATTGCGTGCCAGATACCCGACCAGCCACCATGTTCTATCCTTTCTGTTCTGTTGCAACTCCAACATATACAATTTGCTGTATTTTTTTACATTTGCCTTGGGATTTTTTAATTTTATTTTTACTTCAAAGCCATAATGAACCAATTTCCCTTTCTTTCTTATTTCCATTTTACTAATTATTGGGCTACCGCAATACACTTACTTCACAATCACAATTACAAACATTTTCCATGTCATTAATGTCCTTATTTGAGGGAACTTTATTGTTAAAGGGTTAAGAGACATCAAGGATTTTCAGCTAATTAAAATAAGGGCTCTCTCCTCAGTCACCCCAAAGCCTTTTACAATGTTGTAATATTGTTTTTTTGATGATATGCTCTAATCATGTAGAGAAACTAAATTACAGTGTGCATGTGTGGAATAACAGACTAGGCAACTACAATTCCTAATCGCTGAATCCCAGCTTGAACCTTCAAGCAGGGCTAACTTTCCAATGCCAAGCTCAAAACCCTTTTTATGTCTTTCAGATTTACATTTAAGCAAATGATGTGATAACAGATACACTATATTATTTTTAACTAGACCGGACAGTCCTAAGGTTAAGCTTTTGAAGTTTACAGCATCCTGTAAAAGGCATGTAAAATACCAGAAGAAACCAGAATGTGGGGGAAACAAAATCATAATGATTGTGAAAGCACGTTTATTCTTAACCCTGGAATTCACTTTGAACTGAAAGTCTCAGTGCCAGTCTACACCAGTTCAGATCCGACACAAACCAATACCCACAGAAAATGAAGGTTTTAATGAAGGTTTTTACAAGAAGAAAGAAAAATAAAAGTGCAATTTCTATCTAAGCAGCACTCTCCACCTTGTCAGCTCCAGTCACCCGCTCCATCCCCCAGAGGCATATAGGGCAAAGGTTGGGAATATCATCATGGCTTAAAATGTTTACCAATGGCGCCCCCTGGAGCTTTTGTGCTTATACCATCTGTCAGATAGGATATTGGCAAGTTGATAACGTCAGTTTTTCAAAATGGCATTTCAAATGCATTTACTTTACAAAGTAATTGAACATTTTCAAATCAGAGACACTTTTTACTTAACTATATAGTCCAATGTGGAATTATTCATTTAAATAATTGCAGATGTCATCTATTTTACAGAGATGGGGAGAATACAGAAATTATGATAGATCATCTCCTGCCCCCATATAAAGAAAAGCCTGCACAAAATACAAATATATATATATATATATATATATATATATATATATATATATATATATATATATATATATATATATATATATATATATATATTTAAAAATATATATAAAACCCAATGCAGTAACCTCAAAGCATTCACTTGAAATTAAAAACCTAAAACAAAACTGCAAAGTGTAGAAATACAAAATGGAACACCCACAACAGCACAGAACCCCACAACACGGAACCACAAGAGAAACCGAATTCCATAAAAAACAAGTCATTCCTCAGCCACATGGGGAAGGTTTGCTGCACTGCGCAACACTCTGGATCAGGGACGGGGTTTACTGTCCAACATGCCTGGGAATGGAATTCTTCTCCATTAATCTTTCAGCAACAGCTGATATGACACGAAGCACGGCGTGGACTATGCACATACAGGACTGTTCATGCTGGCCATATTTATTGCAATGCAAATTGAGTAACACTTTACAAGAAGTGCTGGGAATTCTTTTTTGAACTGAAGTGGTGAGAAATGTCCAACCTTCTCCAGAGCGCTCCCTGTAAAGGAGTGGAGCAGACAGCATCCCTGGGGATTTGTGATCAAGGCCCTGTGAAGAGCCAGTCTGGGGTTGGGTCTGATTTCTGACAGCTAAATGAAGGGAGATTAGGAGTAGCTGAATTAAAGTGAGTCTGAACTCCTCCTGCTCGAGTTGGCTTTCAGGACTCAGGATGTTGTTGTTTGTTTTGTTGCTGCATGGTGTTCGGGGGCCCACAGACTGTTTATAGATTTTTGGTGGTTCTTTTTCCCTTTGTCTGTCTGAGTAACATTGATTAGATATAATCTTTCTTTTTTTCAGTAGAATGTATTAAACACAATTGTTTTTGATTTTATCCAAGATGGAACTGCATTTGCTAAATATTTATGATTTCTATTTTTTTTTTATGTGTGTCGAATCAAGGCAGAAAATAGGATATCACAGAATATATTTGTTGCTGTCCCTGAACAATACAAACAACAGAATTCTGCTTGGTGCCACATGCTATTGACCCAGCATTGCTGATGCTATTGAAACAAAGCAGACAACATTGTAACTGCTACTTCTGGACTTTTATATAAAACGAAAATTATACAGAGATATTAGTAATGTTATAAAATAATGGCTGCATAATTTAATACAACCTGTCACATACTTACCATTTAAATCTTAAAAGTCTTCTTGTATGCCAGTACGATACGTGAAAACATTTTAAAATCACATAGGGGTGAGTTAAAGAAGCACACATTACACTGTATTTTAAGAGTTCAAATCGTGTTATGACATGGCTGATTGAATATTAAATTAATTACCCCAACCCCCCCCGCCCCCCCAAAAGAAGAAAGGTCCTTTATCTCAATTAGATGTAATTGTATCCTGTGCTCCTTTGGGTGTTCTAAGTGACACCAAGGCTCATTAGTCAGGCCAGTCTCAGCTCTGCTTCTCAAGAAGGCTCCACTCAAGTGATCAATGGACAGTGCAACACAAGAGGGCCCTGTATGCAGAAACAATGACTAATGAAGATGTTCCTGTCACAGGGCAGGATCACACCTTACCTGCCTACAGGGGCTATTCCCCTGCTGTAGGGAGAGAATGGGAAGAGTCTCCCTGCCCCCCTGCAGTGGAAGGTGTGCACCTCATTCAACACTGGGAAAGTGATGCCCTCCAAGTCATCTCCACAGAGCCCTTAAAAGACAAGCTGCCACATGCATACTTCATCTCGCCCTGCAAATACCACATAAAGAGGCTACAAAAGAAGCAGAAATCGAAACCTTCCAAAACGAGGATGCAAGGGCTGAGCGCTCCGCCTGAATGAACACCTGCACTGTGTATTAATGTGCTTCTTTAAAAGAGAATGTGTTGCACTTACCACTCTCATTAAAAGCCATGCAGGAGATTGGTTTATCATGAGCAGGGAAATGAGCCACAAGCCCCTCCCCGTCCGAGTCCTCGCTGACAAGAACCTGTGAAAGAAACAGAGAACAGTCACATGTAATCCTACACTCGAACCCATGTATTAGAACTGCTCTGGGTAAGTAAACTAGAAGTAAACTCCCCACCCCAAATCAGCACAGAGTTAGGAGTAGATTTAATGAGCTTAAAATGTGTGTCCTTTGCTCACTGCGCACCAGCAACCCCTGTAGTCTGGCCGGACACCTGCGGGCTTGCCTGTAAGCTGCCCGGAGCTGCGTTGTCCTCCGACGCTGTAGCGCCGAGGTGGCTGCATGGCGAGTCTGCAGTGTGAAAAGAAGCGGTCGGCTGACGGGCACACGCTTCGGAGGACAGCGTGTGTTCGTCTTCGCCGCTCCCGAGGTGTGGTAGCGGAGCTTAAATAATAATTAGATATTCTAAATTTGTAATTCTAATTGCGACTACTAAAATTTAAAAAAAAAAGCCAACAACATTTTTTTTTTTATATAAAAAGAGTTCTATATGCCAAGCATATATTGTATTAAATATTTTAAGATTCCCAATAAACTATTCTAATCCACTCACTTACAGCACCAGGCAGGTAGGAAGGAAGGTTTGTGTGAAGCTGAAAGATGATTATGGTTTTGCTTTCTACTGTCAGCATTCCAGGAGAGCTGGGTGATTTTATTAAAGCTGTGTCCTGTATCTCCACAGTCTTCATCTGTACACGTTGCCTGGAGTAACATGAATGCATCGCCCACTGAAAGCTGCCACCGTACTAAACAACTAGCACTTAGTCATAAATCAGAGAGTGAGTCTGTGCTGTAACATGTGAATCGCGCGAGGCTGAGCACTCTTCCTGGTGCAACATGAAATATCACTTTGTACATGTTCTCACCCATTATCAATCAGATCACCACTTCTTGCACCACAAAAACACTTCAGCCTGGAAGAGATTCATCATTAAAAGTCGATCCCCAAACACAAGTAAAAAGCCTTTTAAATGGAGCAAAAACAACAGTCAAGTCATGTGAAAAACACAGCTGACACTTTCAGATAAACCCATTAACAACTGAAACAATGATGGCATGAACAGGACTAAAGCAAGTCTATTTAAATTGTTTACAAGAAGGGGCTTCATTGTTTTCAACAACACAACTTCATCTAGCTTTCTCTGGGTTGTTTTCTGTTCATTGAGACGGGATTCCTTTTGTTCATGAAAGAGATTAGAACTAAGGTCAAACAGCAGATCTAGGCTAACAGTGATAAATCTACTGGAGAGTTGCATTAATGTACCAAACGGCTTTTAACAGAATCCAGTCCAAACAAAAAAAACTACCTCATTGACAAAAACCAGAACCCTTTAATAAAAGTGAACACAGACAAGAATCCATCCTGTTGTTCCCTTTGAAAAAGAGTTTCAGGTTCCCTCAGTAAAGAAACCCCATTCTAAATGAACAGTGTTAACACGGGGGCACTTTAGTTTAGAAGGATCTCCCATGTTAAGTAGGCTTCATATAAAATCACAGCCACTAAAGAGCGCAAAAGTCCCATAAATCCTGGTTTAGGTTGTACTGACCGTCTTGGGAGGGTTTTGTTATTTGTACCAGAAAGGTAAAGGAATTACATTACTGCAGTACTCATACTGCTTTGATCAAGGCATGGAAACATAACACTTTATTAGGTGTGCCTCATTCATAGGCACAGCTTCAGTTTCTCACAACACTTTAGGAAAATGAATATACTGAGAAGAGGGCCGAATGTAAACAGACAATTTATAACGCCTATAAGAGACGAGGTATATTTATTGGTGGTTTAGTAAAGTCATTTTATTTTCCCAAAATACATATTGTCTCTAATGTGTGTGGTCTATTGGATGCCACAGTTAAAATCGCTTGTCTGCACGTTTTAGCATGCCAGCAGTCTCACAGCGCACATACCAGGGGACGTTACTGAGTTCTGTTGACCAGCTTTACTCACAAGAACCAGCCCGACCGCTGCCCATGGCACATCATTGTCTTTGGTGACTAGTTTCCTTCTGCCAATATTTAATTTTCATTAGCGAGCCGTGTGAACATAAACATTGAGATCAGCAAAGGACAGCAATGGTTCTTCTAGGGCCCTGTTGTGCTGAGTCACAGTGTATGGGGCTTTATGCATAAATCCCTCCACTGCCTGTCAGTCTGGAGCCTGCATTAAAATTGCATCAAGTTATTGGATTCCAATCAGACATAAGAAAAGAGGGTCACTGTTCACAATGATAAGGTCAGTCACTGACCACGAGGAATAGCAGGGCAAAGAATGACAAATGCAAATATCCCCTTTGGCCACGCTGAGTGAGATACAGGTTTACGAGTAAAGCAAAAATCTGTCCCTGCAGGAATCCCTGTAGAGTAAAACAATGAGGGGTCCCACAGGGCACTGGAGGATTAAATATATTGAAATCGAGGGGTCTGGGGGGTGCAGTGGCTTCATGCACTCGCCTTTTGGACACCTGGGTTCAAGCTGGCTTCAGTCACAGCAGCACTAAGACCAACAGGGAATTCTTCACTATTCAGCAGTCTCTGCTTCAGAGAGGCACAAGGCTGAATGGCAGAAGGAAGGGTTGCTTAAACCAGCACTGAAATGCACTGGTAAAAGGTACATGTGGACCTTCAAAGAGTTCAGTAGTTTCTACCTGGGCTTAGCCAGTAGTTACTCATTACATTCATAAACGCTATAAAATAAATACGTGATAAAAGGCACCTACTACCTGTCCTTCCCCCACGCTCTGGGTGTCGATGATGGTGACGATGCCGGGAGCGTGTGGGCTGCGGCGGGCTGAGCTGTGTGGGGTCACCTCCTCGTCTGCGGCTCCTGCAGGCAGAGTGCTGGCCAGCTGGGTCACCACCTTCCCCACCATGGTGAGCCCCGACTTCAGCGTCTGTGCAAAGCAACGATCAGAACATCATGAGCACCGAACGCCGGCAACAGCAGCGTAAAAGGGGGCTGGGCCCTTTACAGACAAGACAAGAGTCTGCTATTTTGCAATGGGGTTTTTTTTGTACGCCAAAACTCTCTTCCTTCCAAATGAAATTGGAATTCACTATAATATATTATATATATATATATATATATATATATATATATATATATATATATATATATATATATATATATATATATATATAACCATCTTATCTACAGTACACTAGGACTGTGCATACAATGAAAAGATTAGCTACCTGAATACAGAAATAACATAACAGCAATTATTAGTACTGTTGTGACTCAGCCCAAGCACACTATGAGGCAACAGATGGCTGCCCTCGGCACACCCAGCTGTACCTGCACTTTGCTGGACCCCCTACAGCACCCCTGTGCATTCCAGGGCCGTGAAAACAAACGCCTCAAACAACACCAGCTCAGTGGGAGTCTTCAGGCTCATTAAATAATAATTCATTAAAATGTGCCGCTGGAGGGAAAGAAGTCTTGTAGTTGCAAATTTACACTGACTGTCACAAGAGACAGATTCTTCTCAAAAATCCACAAATAATGCAAATAAAAATATGCATGCATTTCACTGTAGGCTAAAACAGTCTATTTATGGGAAAGGAGACTTGCTGGTTCCCATTGACCTACAACAACAGATAAAAGTATTCGTGTTGGTGCCTGTATCTTTAAATTAAAATAATAAATAAATAAATAAATAAATCCAAACTCTTCCAAGAACACCAAGGTTAAGCTCTCACCAGGGGAAGGGCTGGCTACGCTGTCTTGGAAAGCCATGACAAAGCTATGGATCACAGCAGTCAGTCTGCCACCCTGGCTGAGCCACAGATCAATGGGGACTGTTTTGATTAGCACTAAAAACTCAAACTGCAGTGATTAGAAAACACATTAGTGTTGATCAATTAGCAGGCAAACGCTTCTTTTAATAATTAATGTGTAGCAATTTACACACAGTCTGTTAGTGGCTTGTCGGGTATGGCTCAAAAGGACCAACAAAATGAGGCGCCACACTGTATTGACGGCACAAGCTAGTCTGAATGGCTGATTGACCTCTCCAGCAGCTTACTCACTCCATTAATCCTTAGTGTGCACAGATCCACTTAAGCTGCATTATCCCTTAGACTAAACTAAACATTTTTTATTTACTTGCTTTAATGACCGATACATTCAGATTCAGATAAAACATAAATAAGACTCCCTCATCCAAAATGGGATTGTGTTTAGACCACATCTATCTGCATTTTCTTCAGAACTCAAGATCACCTCGGACCGTGGCTGTAAAACTGTAAATATGGCTGCTTATTTGTATTCATAGAATCATGTTTTTTTAATAACAATATTTCATGAAATGATTTGTCTCTACAGCAGCTGTAGGTCTTGGAAAGGGGGTAGGGTTTTTGTAAGTTACAGCAAAAACAAAAGATGGGCAGCTTGTAAATCTAGACATCTTAACCTTATTGTATCTGTTAACCTTTGCCATGTTCCTTGATGTTCACCACCATTAAAGCTAATGGCGCTTCTCTCACATGAGCTGTTAGAGCTCATTAGGAAGCTATCATGTAACAGGGGAATACAGATGTAGGCTTAATAAATCAATTAACCACCTTGGGGTTAAAGAGACTAAAAACATATGGAAACATCCCTGACAGTAATGACGCTGCCTCAACAAAAGAAGACATTGGGCTTGGTAGCAATAGCATGTCTGTGCTGAAGGTGCAGCTCCCTTTAAACTAGAGCTGTACAGCAGTTTGGATCAGGCTGTTTCTAAACAAAACCATGTTCTTTGCAAGAGTGCACGTGTCAACGTATTTATTACTGTAATCATTCTCCCCAAAACAACTTTCCTGAGATTTCTCTCTTAGATGTATCCATTTATTTTATAAACAGTTCCTCTCTTAAAATTCAATTAGAAATCAATTTTAGACCACACATTTTAGTCACATTTTGTTGTTGTATTAATAATATATACTGTAGCATGCAACACACGAGCCCTCTAGAACAGGTCCGTTTTTGTTTTGTGTTGATAAAAAAAAAAGCACCAAAAACGCAAACATGCCCTTTTCTAGAGTTTCATATTTTGGATGGTGCACTGAAAAGAACATGACATACTGTATATACGCAATAAAGGAGTAAGAAGTGAGTGCAGTACAAACAGCAAACCGGAAAGGCCACGCTGGCAGAGTGATGGGTGATGGGTGGACTTACTTTGGCAGCACTAATGACCGTGGCAGTGTAAGACTGGGCATTGTCTCCACAAGCCCCTCCTCGAGACTGGTGGCACCGGATCAGCTGGGAGAGGGAAAGACATGCAGGCACATTATGCCATTACTTTAAGAGAGGAGGACTCCAGCAGCCATTAGCACGCATGGTACTTATTACATTGTGGTATGGGGGGGCGGGCATTAGAAATGTTCTAACAGGTGCTGCTCAGGCGACATAGTGGGTTTCGATAAGAAACAAAATTCATTAATAAAGGTGTCGAAGCACTGCCCTGTCTGTTAAAAATAAATACATCTTCATGTCACTTTTAGAATAAATAATATTTAATAGAACAGTCACATTTCTACTGATGTTGAGCTTTATTCTTAAATGCACATTTTGATAGACTGCTATGTATTATAAATCACAGAGTGTGAGTATTTTTCACTGCAATCAAAGAACTGTACCTAGAATGTTGTTCTCATTTGCATCTAGTTTAAGATGTATAATTGTGTCTAACATTGTGTCATCACAGAGTCTGTACACACATTCTACAATTAAAAACGGTTTGAAACCATCTTTTCAGAACAGGCTGCAAATGCATCTACAGACTGGCTCAGTTGTTACCTTATTCTCAGCATAGGCAAGCCAGCGGCTTCCCAGGGCAATTGGGTTCAAGTTAGGCCCTGGACATGGGTAGCAACCTAAAATGCAAAAAGAAAAAGTACATTCAGTGTTATTTCTTTATAAAATCTGATTTGCTCCTAGGATGAACATGTTTCTTAGTATTAAAATTACATACTACGTAGCACATAACAGTCTAGGCTAAATATTATACATATATTAAGGTTAAGCATCACTAACTGGCAATTTGTTAAAAGCTCTTATAATGCCTTTGTAATGAGTCACAGACAGCCTCTTTCTAAATATACTGTGCATAAAAATATTCAGAGTACAGCTGACAAACAAATTAACTGACATACATTCATAAAACAAAACACAGGCTAACAAATTTACAAGTAATTGAAAACAGGGCATGAAACGATTCACCCAAGACAGCCGGTTCACTTTGTACCCTTAATGTGTTTTTGATAAGTTCTTGCTTAGACAAGACAAATGAAAGGTAATGTATTATGTAAGGGTGACCGGAATCTATTAGAGCTGGAGTCAGCAGAACTAATGTGGCTCCGAGTCCAGCTTAACCAATCATGTGACCTGCAGGCAGACAATGTTATCCAATCACTCAGAGTGTGATTCCTTTAAAGATTAACATTCAGCTAACCTCCCCATCAAAACAACAGCGGCAAAACCACTGCCATAAGCAACAAAGCCAGCAGCCCCAGTGTGTGAACAGGACAAGAAGAAAGGGGAATGTAACCCCCAAGGAGCAAAGTTTCCAACGGTTACAGGAGGTGCAGCGAGGTCATCCAAGTGCACATTCAAGAGCATTAGTGTTCAGAGCACACATCTGAACAGGAAACAAGGCTTGAGGTGAGCCACAAGAACAGCAATACCAAACCCTTGTGTGCCTTTCCAGGGTCAGCGCTCCAGTGCTGTGTGATAACATGTGTTTAACACACCCCTTGTGGTAGGTTTTGATTGACAGTACGTTACACAAACTTTAAATTGATACGCAGAAATAGTTTTTATTTATTTATTTATTTTAAAATGAGTTTCACCAGAATAAGAGCTTGTTTTTAAAACGGACGCAGACAGGTTATTTCAATGTGAATAAGCAAAAACAAATTAAGAGAATTAGGCAGAATCATTTATATTATTTATTTATTTTTTTTCGGTTTTGCACAACTACAGTTTGAACCATTTCTAGTTATTTCTTAAAACTTGCTTTAAAAAGGTTTAATTGCATTTTTTTAATAAAAACACAAATACAAATATTTCTTTATCAAAAATGACTTCACACTAGGACTTGTCAACATTAAATCATACTCTGGAGATTGTGGTTTAAGTCATAGAGCAGGGACGAGATTACGAGAAGGGAAATGTATTCCATATACTTACTTGTGACAAAGAATTTCTTTGTGAAAGTGCAGCTATCAAACGCAGCTATCTTTTCTTGAAGAACAACAACGAGGATCCTGCATACAAAAGAGTATCAGTAAACAAGTGCTTCTCATAAAATACATCTTGCTAAATGTTTCACTTCACTTTAACAGGCGCTTTGTATTGTTGTGTATACTTCTACTGTCTGAGAATACTGTCGTTGAATCAAAAGAAGAAAACAAAACTTTTCAAAAACTGATGTAGGCTTTAGACAAAGCCTTACTCTACTAAATGTGAAGTGGTTTTATTTGAGTAACACATCACCAATGAGGAGTCAAAATACCCATGTAGACACATGGGCCCTGCTTATTACATGGGTTTGAATTTCCCTAAGCTGCATTCTCCTAGCTAACAGTGAATCAAACAGGGTCTGCAGTTTCTTCTAGTTTCATGCCACAATGTGTGACAGAGTGTTTGAAACGAGGGCTGGTTTAATGAAACCCTTTATACAGCTCTTACTGTTTGTTGCAGTGCAGATCATAGATCGGTGTTTTGAACTGAATGGACTTCACCATCTCTCCTGTTCGCAGTGAATACAGATCCGCGCAGCAGTAAGGAGGGCTAGTGCTGAAAAGACAAGCACACAGACCATTTTTATTTAAAAAACTACCTAAAACAATTGATTTCTTTAAAGTGAAGCTGGTGCCATGTAGAATACAAAAACCAAACCGTGCACAAATCCAGCATGTGCAGATGGGTTGACAATGGTAATTTCAGACTAATCCTCATCAAGTGTTCTTCAATCTTCTGGCAAACGTTCTCATTAGAACCACCGTTGTGTTTCACATTATCATAAAAAAAAAAAACTGGATTTTCTTTTAGGATACAATCATTTTCACTGTCTATTTGTCAATTTAAATATATTATTCTGAAAGTAAAATAAACCATCCACTTATTTTCAGAACGTTCATAATAATGTTTAATACATGCCTTCATTAACATATTCTATTGCAACAGTTCAATTTCTTTGTATGGTTTAAAACACTGGCTACTCTTCCATTCATAATTTTGACAGTAGATGAAATATTGTGAGCAGACCACTGAGAAAATAACACTTTCAAAATAGGCACATATCAGTGAAACACAAAGTAGCCAAGACATTTTAAACCAGCCACAAATTGTCAAGAACATGGAAGCACTTATGATATAAATGAAAAAAAACCTGCACCAATCTTAGAAATATGCTACTTGATAGTTCTGAATCCCAGTGGTGGATAACCTTATAGTTTTTAATTCACTGTCATTTTACCAGTAGAGAACACAGCCCTGTTGGTAGGAAAGCAGACTATATGTTTACCAAAATGCATCTGTCCCATTTTTAAAAGTCGTGTTGGTCAAATGATTGAATTATATGACTGTGAGATGTTCTTTCTTATGACAGCGTTGTTATTTGTGCTGTCACTACTAATTCTACAGATGGACTAGAACAGCTCATTCCACACACTCGGGTAACCTAAACTGGCCTGAGGTAGGTCGTTCCTTGCTGTATAAAAAGGAGTATAAAGCACGGATGCCCTGGAACAGTTTTCTGCTCAGTAGGGTTTACATGAAAATGTGAAGGTTGAGCTACAACAGGAGAATGCATCAAGAGGACAGGCTGGTTTCAGATCCACATGGTAGCAGTTACACTGAAATGACATCACTGTCATTTGCACCAGCTAAGTGGAAACAAAGAATATTAATCCAAAAAAAATCATTGGTTTTTACCAAAACTACAGTGTAGAATGTGATGGCAGTGTTTGTGCAGAACTCTCATGAATGTTCCTGCAGTATTGCTGTTCTCTTCAGCTTGGCTGGTAGAGAGCCTTGCATGACTTACCAGCAGAATGTTGGGCGGCTGTCCGCAGAACTCACTGCAATCATTCTTTTTCTTTTCTATTTTTTCATCCCAGCGTGTGTGGTCGTGGTTGACATGTGTAGTGGTGTTTTAATAGTCTGATTCATCCAGTTAGTACAATTAGCGTGTGGATAAGAGGGAGAAGTAGGCTTGGTTTAACTCCCAAAACCAGGCACATTTCTTCAATTCCCCTAATTTCCATGTTCCTTAGCAACAAGACCTTAATTGTTATTTTTATTGGACATGTTTGTCAGCGGCAAAAGACCGTAAGCATGAAAAAGAAAAGATGAAAAAATATGCAATATACCAAATACCAGATGTTGAAAGATAAAGCGATCATCTCCATTTCCCTGCTTGACATGGAACTACTGCAGATACACAGTAAATCATCCTGTTTGCTGGATGTCTTCCTGACATACAAAGGAGGGCACATTTCATCAAGTGAGAAAAAGTCTAATTAGCATTAGTGAGAACGGATTACACCGATGCTTTCATGTTCATCATTAGAGTATGTCTGACGGCAATGGGTTTGGTGCCAACAGTGGCATGAATATTAAGGTTAAAATATAATAAATTGTACAAAAGATATTTAATAGGCGGGGTACAGGCAAGTAACCTTCAGAGAAGTTTCAATGTAAGAAAATGCGATATATGAAATGCAACAAATGCACTCCTGAATTTGTGATCCAGATGCTAATTTACTTGAAGGTCAGATGAAGACATCATCTGACTACCGTCATGCTCTGCTCCATGCAGGTCCTCGCACTGCTTTACGCTTCATAGTTCAACATGAACGGCCTGACATTCTCATTTCCAATAGGCTAACTTTAATCACTATGCACAAGGCTATTAACCAGCCAAACTAAAACACGTTCAACCCATCTTCCACTGCTCAACAGCAAGGCTTCTCAAATAATCTTTTTGCTTGTAATCTTTCCAACATCACACCACCATGGAGTGTCATTGACTTTTTATTTGGATCATTTGCTATTTTTACATGCAAAGGTTTTTTTTCCCCTCTTAATTATAGCAACACTTTGGTTTAGAGATTTCATAGTATCATTATCTGTTTTATGTCTGTTACTTGCTGTTTCATCACTTCTGTTTCTCTCTATACTCGTGGACATCTGTTATTTAAACTTTCACAATTGCTTGTGCTTGCATTTTGTGAATGTCTCTTTTTACAGACATATTGCTTTATTACATATATTTTATTAACTTGAGCAGAATGATGTAAACCACATACTGTATGTGGTAGACCGAGCGTATAGCAAGTCTGAAAATTAATTAAAAGTAAGCAAATAAATTCATTTATGAGGGTACGTCCTCACATTCCAGCTCAAGTCAATGTTTTACGAGTCCTCCACATATGCACAGAAACCACATACCCCAGTTTCATAGAAAATATGGGTTCACTGAAAATTACTGCCTCATATACGTGGCTTAAAATGTATGAAAATGACCCAGCTGAGCCAAGCTTTGACAACTGAGTGCATTTCCAAATGCACACTGAAAACACTGTTGAGCGTCTCGAATTTCAGTTTGGAAAGCGAGGCAAGTCTGCTCTTCCTAGTTAGCATTTCAAAATCATCAAAACACAGTCAAATCAATAAAAAGCATAATAAACAAGGAGACATGTTTCTCAGAATACATTCTACTTCGTACTTGTTTAAAGTTGTAGACATGCTGAAATGAACACTAAGAAAATGCAAGTTTCTTTCCTTTATGTTTTCACAAAGGAGTTACCAACAAATCACAGCTGTGTTTCCAAGGCTCCAACCGCTGGAAGCAACTGGAACCAGATCTGCAGATGACAAGAGCCAGAGAAAGCCATCCCGAGTGACTGCAGCAGCCCAGGAGTGGCACTTCTCCTCCCCTACTGTACTGTACCACCAACACAGATATCTGCAGCTCATGCAAAGATCCCAAACTGCTGAAGTCTTTCTGCCCTTAGCAGCAGTGTTGTTTTGCCAGTGCACACTGAAATAATCACACTGCCATAAGGATTTTGAACACGCCATAATGCTATGTTACTAGGTGTAGAACAGGAAGTGTTCACACTCTTTGTTTGTTCAGAACCTGGGTTCACTGCTCACCTCACAAATCAACAGCTGATTCTGTGAAGTTATTGCATCATTTATGCCACTTATCTGGATAGTCCTAGATTTGCTTAACCAAGAGCAGAAATGTTTTTGTATTTTAAAAGTTCCAACTTTGCTTTAGATTTTAGGAAGTTATAAATAAGCAAACTGTTATTTAATAAATAAGGCATTACACAAAGCAGAAATCACATGCCAAGGAAGTATTATGCATGCTCTGTGGCTTTTTTTTTTTTTTTTTGTTTAAACTACTGCAGATTGTTATTTTTAACCCCAGCATATCTTTGCCTGAATGTTTAAAATGCAATACTTCTAGATACTGTATCACGAATTTGAAAAACAAAGCAGACAAATTGAAAAACTAATTTTTGGAGTTAGATCAGTCCCTAGGGCCTGTGTCACATTGATTTATAACAGTTATTTCTAAGCAAGACAAAAAACACACAGATGAAAACAATTACTCTATTTTTGTAGGAACAAGTGAGGTGGGTGGTAACTGAGAAATGTAGAAAAATCCTGTCACAATATTCTGCCTTTTTCTTTTTTTAAACCAACCCTCAACACACAACAAACGCTTGCCACATCAGAGACTTTCCAGGGCCTGAGGGGGCCCTTTGATTCCAGACCGCTGCAGGCCCTAGCGGGAAAGTAATTAGGGTAAAAAGTTCAACCACAGTTCCATGTCTGCAGTGCTGCCAGAAATACATCTCCTCTCATTCACAGGGCTCTGCTATACCTTCCCTGAGAACCATATTGAAAACACATTTCTCTCTGCAGAGTTTTTTCCTTTTCTAATTGTCTTTATGGCGTTTACAGTATTTAATTACTCAGAATACCAGCAGGGTTTCACCTATAGCGCTGGAAAGCCGGGCTATTGCTTTTTGGTTTTGTCTTTGCTTTATATTAAAAAAAAAAAAAAATGTATACATTATATTGACCAATGAAATACAATGAGCTCAGATTTTAAAATATTAAGCACGAAAAGTACATAACAACCTATAATAAACTATTTTTAAAATTTGTTTTCCACATCATGGAAAGTGATTAGCAAACAATGAAACGTTTATTTATTTATTAATACAGATAACAAGTCCGTAAGCTTCCTTGCTTTGAAATGATGGAACTACAAGCATAACATTCCTCTCCTCCTTAAAACAGAAATAGATGGAAATGTCAAGGACAAGACAAAGACGCACATATTATGGTACGAGTGCATTTGATTTTTTAAAATGTATTTATTGAATTGTTTTCCCTATAGCAGTTATTGAGGACAAACTCTTTGTGCTGTTCTATAGATTCCAGCCGCTCACTTCCACTTTAAAGAGGTCACATGTGACGGAGCACAGAGACACTGGAAACACGCAGGAGTCGCAGGAAAAGCAACGGGTTACTAGGGAGAGCCAAATTATAGAGGCTTATGAGATTTATTGAGAGCTTTGGTTAATGTAAAAAACATTTATTCTTTGCTTCTCAAATAATTATACAAGTAGCATTCAGATAGATCTTTGCTGAGGAAATTAGAAAATGTAACTTCTCAAAAGTTTCCCCATACAGTAACTTTTTTTTTTTTTTTTTTTTTTTTAAAGTCAATGCAACCCAAATAATGTATAATGCAGGAAATCCAGTCCTGCAAGGCAGGGGTTAATGTGCTCCTGGGTTAAGACCAATTAGACTGCTTTCTATCAAAACCCCCATAACAAATAATGCACAAGTAGAGTACGACGAGCTGGCATCGGCTAGTGCAAGCAGCACCAAAACTGAAATGTCATTCAGGTTCAAAAGAGAACGAGGTGAGCATGCCAGAGGGTAACAAAAACAGTTTGCTTCATCAAGCAACTGATGAATTCTATGTGTAACACTGTTCCAAAGCGCCCTGCAGCAGTACTATAACTTCATTAAGGAATACGGCTCTTGCTGCCTTTTTGGGCACAGGTTTAACGTAAATCATTCTTGGGGCACAAGTTCAACCCAACGTGTACCAATAGGAAGTATTTTCAGTGGCCTGGGGCTGAATTCCTTCCATTGGGACAGCTAACAAACTTCACACTTTACAAGGACTGTATATTTTAAATAAATATGACAACTACATCTTTTTTTCATACAATTGCAGCACAGACACTAGCCAAGAGACCGCAGTGCATGGTGAAATCAGTAGAGCAAGCCCAGTACAATGTTGTGAAGCAGTGACCCGAGCTGAAAGACAAAAAGGAAACATCTACAGAAGCAGCACCAGATTTCAAACTGTGTTTGACAGAAACAAGACAGCTCATGTTTCCCACATGTTCCGTATCCAAAACAAAGTCTTCAAGTAATCTACGCATACTTCCAAATAGAAACTTTAAAGCCGCCAAGGCCTTAAATGTGATCAATATGACGTGTCAGTAAACACAACACTGCCACATTTCTGAAGCACTGCAAGTCAATGCATTTTCTAGTACTACTGCATAAGGAAGAAAAGTACTGAAATGAGCTCTTTGTCATAATAGGGATCAAACTACAGTTGTAAACCAGACTCAAGCACAAATAACATTTGGAACATCTTTTTTATCACATCTATGTAAAAGAATGAACCCTTAAGGTACTAGAATTGCGTGTGGATAACTTAAATAGATTCCAAGAATCCTTACCAGCCATATCCTTCAGACAAGGTGAGAAACCAAAGGTCTATCTAAGCTGTGGAGGCTGAAGAACCATGGAAGCAACTCAGTGGACCTCTCCAGCATGAATATCTTTAAAAATGAAAACTAACATAAAAATAAGACGATCGATGATGATGATAATAATAATAGCAGGGTTCTCTCCAGACTCCCTTTTAGTGAAGCAGGATGCTGTGTGTTTCTAACAGTTGCATACCAGCTGTGGCTGATGAATGTAATTGATGTTCTGAGTTCGATTAGCTCATTAGCCACACCTGGTGTAGGGCTGTTACAAGTCACCAGAATGTGCCATGCTTTGCTGACATTGAGTCTGAATTGATACAGGAGTACACTACAATCTGGTTATCGAACTGGCTAATTCAAATTTCAGTGTAACATTTCAAGATACTATGGATCATACGATAGTACTGTTGTGCTGCTGCAGACAATCCAGGCAATAGTGTTACACATTCATCACAAGTACAGTAGTGTGATGAAGATCACTACATCTATACATTGTTTGGACTTCACACATAATCCTTTCCATTGATAAAATTATGTTGAATGTGTCTGGCTGAAATTCCACAAATACAGACCCAGCGCACATGTTTTTTCCTTTCTGGTTTTCCTTTAAATTGCAAATCTAAGCCTAAAGCTGACTGAACCAACTTCTAAACCAGCACAACTGTATCAGCCAAGACATAAATCTGTTTTCCATTTGTGTGTCAAGGCTGCATCCTTTTTGGTGGTTGACAAAAGCTGTTATTTCAAAATGATTATACAGTAAAAATTGTGTGAGGACCTTCGTAAGTTTATGAACTAGTTTAATGGAAAAAGAGATTAAAATGTGTTCTGAGGTTTTTTATATAGAACATTTCTTTCAAAACACTCCAGTTAGGACAGTAAAGCCCTACTATTCATCCAGGGGTCATGGTTTTTAAAATGCTTCTTTCAGGTTTGACCGTGTGAGGAGCATAAACAAAAGACAATCACAACTAGTTCAAAATCCACATCCAAGTGAATGGTTACTGCGTCAAAGTTGAAAACGATCAGATCAATTCTAGTGGAAGGCTCGGATTTACTGGGTCTAAAAAGGAGGATGCAATGCAGTCCCGTCCCAAATCACTCAGTTATAAGAAATCACTCAGTTATAAGCTCGTACACAAAGCTCACAAACACATGAAAGACTACAAAAAAACAAACACTCTTTATAGATTAAAAAAAATAAAATAATAAAATGTAAATCTGTGAATAAGGCCCAATATCTCGAAATCGAAGACACGTGAATTTGTGCATTTTAAATGTTGTGCTTTTCAGTATGAAAACTGACCAAGCCCACTGCCCACGATGTCTGTTCTATAGAGCTATAGTATGCACATTGGTTCACATATTATTATTATTACATTTCTTAGCAGACGCCCTTATCCAGGGCGACTTACAATGGATACAAGATATCACATTATTATTATTTTTTTTTTTTACATACAATTACCCATTTACACAGTTGGGTTTTTACTGGAGCAATTTAGGTAAAGTACCTTGCTCAAGGGTACAGCAGCAGTGTCCCCCCCTGGGACTGAACCCACGACCCTCCGGTCAGGTGTCCAGAGCTCTAACCACTACTCCACTCTGCTGCCCTAATATGTCTCAGACCGTATATGTAACATATCTTTTTCTATGTCTTCTAGTGATTCATAAAGAGTCTTTTGGCACAACATAGCTATTGTAAAACATGATTTGAAGAATATAAACAGTTAAGGACAGACAAACAGCAGTAGAAAAATACCCATCATGCACAATAACCTCGATGCTAGACATGGATCTAACACAGGGTTAACAAATTCTTCAGGGCATACAGAAGAATGTACCGTCCCTTAAAATGTGATTGGTCAATAATCCTGTTTTGGCTTTAGCTCAACAAACCACTCCCTGGCCTCCACACCACTGACACAGCAAATCAAACACACTTAGCAGCTGTACCTCAATGTGTAAACGCTATTTAAAATGAAGGCTGGTTATTGGTCCCCTTGTGATAAAGTAGCACAGAAACATCGTCGTCCTGCACTGTATGTGCAGCTGAGGGTCCTGACATGTAACTGCAAGCACCTTCTCTGACAATGTTACAGGGGTTTATACTGTTTCAATACAGCTTCTGTGTACATTTCACATGACAATATTCCCAGCCCTACTTTCATGGAATCTTCTGGTCTCAAATTTGAATTTTTATTTGTTTATTTATTCATTCATTTGTTTTTATTAACTGTGTTTTCATAGATCAGGCTTTTGAAACCTGAACTTTAATATTTTGTTGGACTTTGGAAAGGGAACATTTCAATACAAAAAAATAAAAACCTGAAATCTAATAGAGAGAGATGAGTTCATATTCCTTGTCCTTGTTACTTGCATCCCAGCAGCTCATTATTTATGTCCTTACCCTGAAGAGCCTGTACTTTTGCACACACCAAGCAGGGCTCTCTTCTCTACAAAACTGTCAACTTTCAAAGGACCTGTGGATTGGAAAAAAAAAAAAAAAAATCATTAAAAAAGTGCCCAAAACAAAGAGGGCCATTGATTTGCATGCATGTCAGTCTGGCTCTGTCTGCCAACATGCCACCCACCCATGCTGGTTTTATTAGCTTGTCTAGTGGCAGGAAGTGTGTTGATTACATTACAACTGTTACTCTGTAATCACATTGTGGGCTAAAAAATTCCAGAAAAGAAAAATAAAACAGGACCTTCTTTCCTGTCAACTTCTACTCATCTTCTTCACCACAAAATAATGCTTGGGTCACATAAAACTGACGAGATGAAATGAAATTAAAATACCAGCATGCAAAAGCATGATGAAAAGAAGCAGAACAGAAACGCCACTCTGTGCAATGTGTTGAGCTCAAACAAGTTGTTAAACCTTCAAAGTTGAGAGGAGTTTTTGGTCTGACTCTGTCTTCAATTCATTTGGTTTTCAAAGATTAGTTTGCAAAAAAAAAAAGCCAAAAGACATGCAAGGGAAATGTAATGTTATCCAGATTTTAACGATGTGCAATTCTGTATTGCTGGCCATACTAAACACAGTAATTTAGGCAACAAAGTGTGCAATGACAGTAATCAGCTTCAGGAATGCACGCTTCTTGTGGGATTTTGTGTATGTGCATTCACAGAGTCCAAACTGTAACACTTTATAAAAATAAATGTGAAGCCCAAAATTATAAAATTATATATATATATATATATATATATATATATATATATATATATATATATATATATATATATATATATACACACAGTACTGTGCAAAAGTTTTAGGCAGGTGTGAAAAATGCTGTAAAGTAAGAATGCTTTCAAAAATAGACATGTTAATAGATTATATTTATCAATTAACTAAATGCAAAGTGAGTGAACAGAAGAAAAATCTAAATCAAATCCATATTTGGTGTGACCACCCTTTGCCTTCAAAACAGCATCAATTCTTCTAGGTACACTTGCACAAAGTCAGGGATTTTGTAGGCATATAGTCAGGTGTATGATTAAACAATTATACCAAACAGGTGCTAATGATCATCAATTCAATATGTAGGTTGAAACACAATCCTTAACTGAAACAGAAACAGCTGTGTAGGAGGAATAAAA
The DNA here is from genome assembly GCA_030684275.1 of Acipenser oxyrinchus oxyrinchus. Taxonomy (NCBI): domain Eukaryota; kingdom Metazoa; phylum Chordata; class Actinopteri; order Acipenseriformes; family Acipenseridae; genus Acipenser; species Acipenser oxyrinchus. Next base: position 24,966,374 of record CM060272.1, read on the forward strand.
CTGGGTGACGAACAGCCAAACTCAGCTAACAAGGTGAGGTTGCTGAAGACAGTTTACTGTCAAAAGTCATACACCATGGCAAGACTGAGCACAGCAACAAGACACAAGGTAGTTATACTGCATCAGCAAGGTCTCTCCCAGGCAGAAATTTCAAGGCAGACAGGGGTTTCCAGACGTGCTGTCCATGCTCTTTGAAGAAGCACAAAGAAGCGGGCAGCGTTGAGGACCGTGAAGCGCAGTGGTCGGCCAAGGAAACTTACTGCAGCAGATGAAAGACACATCATGCTTACTTCCCGCCAAAGCGGAAGATGTCCAGCAGTGCCATCAGCTCAGAACTGGCAGAAAACAGTGGGACCCTGGTACACCCATCTACTGTCGGAGAAGTCTGGTCAGAAGTGGCCTTCATGGAAGACTTGCGGCCAAAAAGCCATACCTCCGATGTGGAAACAAGGCCAAGCGACTCAACTATGCACGAAAAACACAGGAACTGGGGTGCAGAAAAATGGCAGCAGGTGCTCTGGACTGATGAGTCAAAATTTGAAATATTTGGCTGTAGCAGAAGGCAGTTTGTTCGCCGAAGGGCTGGAGAGCGTATGAGTGTCTGCAGGCAACAGTGAAGCATGGTGGAGGTTCCTTGCAAGTTTGGGGCTGCATTTCTGCAAATGGAGTTGGGGATTTGGTCAGAATTAATGGTCTCCTCAATGCTGAGAAGTACAGGCAGATACTTATCCATCATGCAATACCATCAGGGAGGCATCTGATTGGCCCCAAATTTATTCTGCAGCATGACAACGACCCCAAACATACAGCGAAAGTCATTAAGAACTATCTTCAGCGTAAAGAAGAACAAGGAGTCCTGGAAGTGATGGTATGGCCCCCACAGAGCCCTGATCTCAACATCATCGAGTATGTCTGGGATTACATGAAGAGAGAAGCAACTGAGGCTGCCTAAATCCACAGAAGAACTGTGGTTAATTCTCCAAGATGTCTGGGCCAACCTACCTGCCGAGTTCCTTCAAAAACTGTGTGCAAGTGTACCTAGAAGAATTGATGCTTGATGCTGTTTTGAAGGCAAAGGGTGGTCACACCAAATATGGATTTGATTTAGATTTTTCTTCTGTTCACTCACTTTGCATTTTGTTAATTGATAAATATAAACTATTAACATGTCTATTTTTGAAAGCATTCTTACTTTACAGCATTTTTTCACACCTGCCTAAAACTTTTGCACAGTACTGTATATATATATATATATATATATATATATATATATATATATATATATATATATATATATATATATATATATATATATATATATATATATATATATATATATATTCCTTTTAGGAGACATCAACTGTATTAAAATATATTTATTGAATGCTTTTCATTGAAAAATAAATATGTAAATCTACATGCATATACGGTCTGAGACATGAGAATTAGTTTGATAAACTTTATTAAAGTGATAGATGTCACTCATATGGGTACAGTGTAGACATTGAGACGGCGGATGCTATCTTGTTATCAAGCCGCCTCTGAGACTATGTCTCTCTAGAAATGGAAATGCATTTACACGCAAGGTCAAGAAGCAGCAGCTCCTCGCACACTGGTGCCATCCCGACAAACAGCAAAAAGAAAATGCATTGAAATGCGGGACAGCAAACCAGGCATAAGGGTGCAGTCCCAGAAACGGTATGATCAAGAATGAAGTTCTGCATGAAGACTGCCTGCACTAGCTTGCACAGCAATGCACTCCTCACCTCGTCTTACAGCTGGAATGTGCACAGTACATTTACCAGGTGGTATAACAGCACCTGCTACTTTGCTGGGAGGTGAAGTAACACTCATCTGCATAATATCTCCCCCCATTTTTCCAGGTGCAGAGACGGGTATTAATAACCATGTATCTGCCTGGCCTAAAAGACAATGGCATTGCTGTGGTTTTGTTTTTTCTAAATTCACCTTCAAATAACGGAATTGTTTTTTGAATTTCTTTTCTCCAGCTGTTGTTAATAATTCTCATTATGATCCATAAACAGTCAAACTGTGATTTTCTTCCTTAACACTTAGAAAGGCCTCCTTATCACAGTCGACACCTATTTCCAGGACGTGCCAAACCCACCCACCCAGACTCCCACACACACAATCCTCCTTTAACACTCACTGCAGTGAAACCCTGTCTGCTTCTTACTGATTGCAATCAGGTCCTCCATTACAATTCATTTAATTTAGCAGAGAGTCATTCTCCTCATGTGTTGGATATCTGCTGCTTCTTATTACAGCCCTGTGCTTTTATCCAATTCCAGATATTTTCAATGCTGTCATTGTGCATTGTTAAAATCTGCCAAAGACTGGAAAATGAGTGACCAAAAATGAATCTCTCTCTGCAATGCAAAAGTGCCGTAGTTCTCCCGTTTACTTTGAAAAAGAATTCCTGCATGAACACCTATTTCATCCTCTACTGCTAGTAACATAAAGGTGCTAGAATTCAAAGAAAATGGCTTGTCAGTATTTTACAGGCTCTGCACTTATCTGGAATGATAAAGATGTATCATTGTCTCTGTGTGTAACCGACTACCGTCCTGCATGCTTCTTGCTATTGCGTACCTGAAATGCTTATTGATTTAGCTGTTTGCTATTTCACTTCATCAGAATTAAAACCCTTTTTTTATTTTTCTTGGAACATCAATTCTTTATGTATTCTGGTGTATTTTCTTTATTTTTTAATAAATGCAATTACCACAAATCAACAAGGATACTGGCCAATAAGCAAGTTGTGATGAAAGAAATAGGAAAATCTCTGTTTTTACCAGAGCTCTGGCACAGAAGGGTTCCTCACTTCTGAAGCTGCCAATTGATAGAAGGCCAACACTAATCTTAAAGGACTGACTTTAATATTAGGATCTGAACACAGCATGATGCTGGCACACGCTTCCTTCTATTAAGCAACACTGAGCAGCCTTTAATTTAAACATGATATATTGAATAAAAAAACAACCCAAAACAAAATAAACTGTGCCATATTTAACTTCAGTGTGCAAGCTGTCCTTGAATGCTAAAAGCTATGGCAGCTCTCTGGACTCTGAATCTGCACTTACTTATGTGCGGTGCTGGTAGAATTCGCGCTGCTCGAACCGGTCCATTGCGTACAGAGAAGAGCTCCTGAGCTTCTCCACTAATCTGTTAAAAAAAAGAAAAAAAAACACACACACAAGTTCAAATGCAATCGTACAGATGCTTGGACAGCGGACTGTGACCAAACCAATCGTAATCATTATTTAGTCCCCTTCTCACAAAATGGGCCAGTATCAATCCCCAGATCAGAATATTATTTTGCGGATACAATGTGGCGATTCAATTCTTTGCTGTATGCCATTATACCCGAATGGGTTATTAATATTCTCATCCTCTGACTGGGAAGCTCGGACTTGGAGCAGTGACTTGTTACATCCATCAATAATTGGTTCACTGATTGGTCCCAGTTTGGAGCACTGCACGTATTAAGCTATGGATCATTTTCTTGGAAGATTCAGGAATCAATTCAATGATATTTAACAGTTATAATGATAGGTGTGTTTCTTGGATGATGGCTTGATTTTTAAACACAGTGCAATACCTGGCTTTTACATGCATTGGCAGTTTTTAAAAATCTAATGAAAATATAAAAAGACTTCTGTCTTGTTATAAAGTACAAAGGCAGGTCTTACCACAGCTATTGGGAGTGCTGTTCCTGTTTTACAAACCAGCCAAAACCTTGTAACTTCATTCTCAAACAGGAGCTTTCTTTACATCCTTTATGAATTATGCAATGCACGCCTCTTAAAATATATCTCTCCTGGTAGGAATCTATTAAAATTCATAACTGTTTAAATGTGAAACAGAGCCCTTTGAACAGTTAAGCACCCACAATACGCCTTCAGTGTGCAGTTAAAAAAAAAGACAAAGCAATCACACAGCTTTCCCTTTTTAGGTTAAAATAGTCACACTTTTAAAAGCGCCTGTTCATATGAGTAAGGTTTTAATATAAAATATTTAAAAAAAAAAACCTGGAGCCAATGAAAGGAAATGAGCGTGACATTTTCAGGTTAATCCAGGAAAAAAATAAGATGCAGACTGCATTGAAATTGCACATTGCGACCACACATCCGCCATAAACAGTTAGCTGATTCTCATTGCTATTTTACTTTACTTTTTAAAATGAAGATTCTCTACAGGCATCCATCCATAATGGATAGCAGACATTTTGTAAACAGTAAGCAGCACTATTAATCAATACCCGATACCCCCAATTATACTCTATTTCTGGAAAAAAATGTCAATAATGTAATGATATAATTATGAATTTTGCTGACAGGCTTTACAGAGTCAGAGGGCAGGGTTGGCTGTAGAAGTCAAAGGCACAATGGAAAGAAGAACAAAGAGAGATTTGTTCACACTGTAAGAAAAATAATCTTTTCCAACTGTAGAAAATGGGTTTCATATGGTGAAAAAAAAAAAAAAAAAAAAAAGCAAATCGTACTCCAAACCATGAAATAAAAAGCTACCAAGCAGGGTGCAAACCAATCCAAGGCATTGCAATGCAGATTATTACCCTTTCTGTACAGAGATCAAGAAAAGAGCCGGCTCCAACTCTACATCATTGCACAGTCTATTTATGAGTCACTCTTCTATGTGAACTGCTGTTATGAAAAAAGATTTTTACAAGATGCAATACTGACTTCTAAGTGTTCTGCAGACAAATGTGACTGATGAATTTCATGAACAAACAGTTATTTCTTTATACAGTATTTTATATTACGTTTACACTCAAACTCCCCCTTGAGAAACGATAGATCTATTTTATGACCCTTTTATAAATCATTTTTATTTTAGGGCGAGAGCAGTCATCTTCATTGTTTATTTTAAAGAAAATTTACAGCGAATGTGAATGCTCGCGTTATTTTAGCCCATCCACATGTTTTATTTCAGATGATAAACACACCCAAGGATTAGCTCTGTGTACTGCAATTAACAGCCCTTTCAGAGCCGTGGATTCAAAAAAGAAATGTTTGGATTGAAAGTGTACAGCACAGATTGTACAGCTGTAATGAAATAGATGTTCAGTACGTGTACTGGTACATAGGAATGTACAGAAAGCAGCGGTGGAATCAGCCTGAGAAGAAGAACTATCTGGGTCTTAAACCCTTTAAAAGATGTACAAAATTAGATATACATAAAATAATGAATATCTTTTCAGGAATAATGAACTAATACTTGATACAGAGACTGTCTGGCTTTCATTAAATCACTGCAATTCTGAACTGTATTCATTAAAAAAAAAATGACACTGTTGCTTCACACAAGCATAATTAAAAATCTAATCTAATAATCAAATACGTCTCTTATAAAAATTATCAATAGAAGGATTGTTCGGAGAGGGGAACAATAGCCAGCACTTTGGTTTAATAATAAACATTTTAAAAACACCTCACTTCAAAGCATGTCAGAGCCTTGAGCACCTCATCGCTCCAACACGGTTTCAATTAGCTGCAACTAAACGTACTGCTATCTTCGATTGAGCAGCAACACCTCCCCAGTCAAAGATCTTACTCGAGGAGATGTTAATGCAGAGACACTCAGAGGAAATAGAAGCACACACTCACCCGGGCGGTACTGGAGGTGTTTTCAACTCAATGCAACACCATTATGGAGGGTGTCAGCTTAGCAACTGTCATGAACACTTCACAATCACTCATACCAACAAACCTTGCAGCCTTCATCACATTGTTATACAAGTGAATAATGGGCTCCAAGTTACTGCACAAAAAAAAAGAACCCTAGCAAAATGTGCTGAACTCTGACAGGCACTTGTTCTAAAGAAAAGGTGCACAGGCCTGTATCACAGAACAGAGCGAATCACAGGATCTGTGGGTTACGTTGGAGTAAAATCATCACAAGTACACCAGTATTGAGGCATGGTGTTCCTGTTCCAGTCCCGCCCACTCAGCCTGGACATCCGGATTCTCCTGTTTCCATCAGTTACATTGTATTGAAATCACATTGCTATTATTAAAAAGCTGTTCACATCCATTTAAAGAAAAACACACATTGTGTTGTGATGAATCACTCTATTGGAAATAAATCACTTGTTAATAAACCCTCCCCCCGCAGGAGGACACACATTAGCTAACATTCTTATGCAAATTATCATCCTTTTTATTTTCAGCAAGTTACATTGAAGACCAAAAAAAAAGAGTGGCAACTGTCACCCCATAAGCCTGTATACATGATATAGTCCACCACTTGCCCTTTGCTACATATTCTCTGTAATTGTGCTTCTTTCAATGCATGGTTGCTATCGTTCCTTTACCCTGCTAATCAGCAGAATGTCACCACTGATTTATATTGTGTGACAATGTTCACAGCTCTAAACCGAAGCACAATACAATCCGGGTTGTATTAACTGCCTTTCATTTCCATGCTGCAGCAGCGGACTCATTCAGGAGTGCTCAGCATCACTCCTCTAACATAAGATTACAGTGACACCTACTGTCCGTTTAGGGTAGAAGCAGTCCATACAAATGGAATGATTACAAATAAAACCTTTTCTAAGATGTCAATGTCCTTTGAAAGGGTAATAACCCTTAGAACGATTAAAAACATATTTTGTTTGTGTTAATGACTTGTTATTTGTGGAAGGACAATGTTACAATTTTAAAAACAATCTTGTTTGTGTTGGTCAGCTCAGTATTTAGTATGTGTTCAAAACAATGACACTGCATGTTCACAGCCAATTATAAGCAAGAGCAAGCAAACTGCAGCACTTACAGATACACTCCAGACCTGCATCCCGTCAGAGTAACCCATCATTAGCAGCACTGGAGGGTCGCTGGCAGTACTGGGCATTTCACGGAATTCAGGGGACCTGGCCACGTCTGAGAAGAGACAAACATTGAAACATTGACTCAAAAACATCCTCAAACGCCAACGGTGCATTGGCAGACATATTATTGTGATGAAACCACAGTAACAGAATGAATGCATTGTTTCAATGAGCTCCCATGACAACGTACGAGCACAGTCAGCTTGACCGAAAACCCTCAACCAGAGCGCCTGAGCATATTAGCTGTGCACACATGCAGAGCAACTACACTCACTAGCAATTATATCATTTTGTTTGGACATGTGCCCAGAAACCAAAGGCTCACTTGTAGTTATTTATCCAGGTAGGAGGGGGGGAATCATTATATTTTAAGGAAAATACAAACCAGCTATTCTAAAACCTAACAAACTATCAGTCTGTCTACCTTTCCTCTGTTCAGCTAAAAATGTCAGATAATTCTGCATGTAATGGAATATTGTTTCACCCAGATTATACCTGTCTAGTTGCTGTTTAACACAAATAGAGTCAGACATGTTTTAAATGTCTGGGTACGTGCATGCTTGATTTTCAGCACAAAGAACCTGAATTCAATCAAAGTTTAAGAGGCTGCCACAGTTATACTTAGCATTGCCACCTCAAAATGATTATGTATTTTGCAGGGGTTACAAAGTAGCCCCACTTTAAGGTACACTAATTCATACTGTGCGGCCCTTTCTTGTAGCATGGACAAATACATAAAAAAAGATCCAATCTTACCATTAATATCTGCTTTTTCAAACCTGACCCATACAATTTTTTCCTTTTCATCTGTGGGCACTGCACCAGTGTAAGCCTAAAAAATAAATAAATAACAATTTTTATATATATATATATATATATATATATATATATATATATATATATATATATATATATATATATATATTAGTCCAAATGAATTTAGAAATGCACAACTAATGCATTATGCTTTAATGTCTAATGTTAAAGTTTAAATGTATACTTTGTTTCTATTGCTTTGTCAGAGCAGCAAGACGTTTGGGGTTTGTGACGTCACCCCATCTCACCTGTGGAACAACATCCTGCAGAAATGTAACAACACTCTCCATATAGGAATGCTCTCTGAAACAAAAACAAACAAAGCACATTTACACGATTATACTTCAAAACCAGAGCAACTGCATGAAAAGAAAAACAGAACAAAAACAAAGCACAGGCCTACAAGTTCTAATGGACCAGAAGTCAAATGCTGCTCTATATAGTTTTTATTTCACATAACATATTTGGTAAACAATGCAAGTACTTCAATACAGTATATTTTCTTTGAATTTATTTAACAGTTCAACAGAAACATTGTTGCAGTGAAGGAACTAGATTTGGGGCGCACTGGACAAATTGCATGGAAATATTGAATATTTTCTGCAAAAAACAATTAACAGAACCCTAACTACACTGCATTTATGAGACAGTGCTGCCACCATCAGCCATGGAAATGTAAATGCAAAGGTGGAACTAAGAGGAGCATCACATATATATGGGATGCCATTAGAGGGCGATATGAAATAGTGCTTCATAGTCTTCAAATCAGAGTTGACTTCCTAGCTACCTGGAAGCTTGGGTTTGTACTGATAGCAATTACTGCTATGGATCATACACCTTGAACTATTTAATCCAAGGTTCCAGGCGTAGGTATCCTGTTCTTTTAAAACTATTGCTCAACTGAATGCAAGTACAGCACATTCCGCTTCACATGTCTGGTGAAAACATTGCATTAAAGAAAACTGATGCAAAGAACTTGGACACTCAGTAGACCCCGCAATTTACATTCCAGGCTTTTATTTCCCATTGAAATGATGTGAAGCACTTCAATCCTGAAGTAAAGGTCTTACGTGGCAGCCTGTGCTCGCACCGTAACTCCACCTGTACAGCGGCTGGGTCGACGGGGAGAGTCGGTAGCCATGGTCTCTCCAATCACTCACCTGCACAAAGAAAACAGACAACTTAAGAGTCAGCAGGTCTCCCACAATCCATGGCCTAAAACTGGACATCGATTTGAAGCAGCTGACAGCAGCTGGTGAATATCAAAGACTGAATTAAAAAATCAAGGGTAGGGTATTCATGCAGCTGGGTCAATATTAGACCTGTACTGGGAGTATAGAAGGTACTGTAGAACAATCCTGCAGCACCTAGTACTGGACAGGCTTTCTGCTCTGAGGTCTGAGGAGATCACAATACACTTTGACAGAACTAAAACCCTGTCCACGCACCCTAAACAAGGTGCCAGCAACACTGACACCACACGACTGCCATTCAATCATTAACAATCACGGTTTCATAGAATCACATGTATATAGGCAGTGAATAAGGTATAAGAAATATGAATAGCCATTCAGCAATGGGAGCTTCATTTGTGACATCTCAGCTTAATCAGGCACGCCACTGTTTAGTTTAGCCTATCTAAGCTCCCAGTAAAACCGCTGTGTAACCCTTCCATTCACTCACATCTTAATATATGATTTGAAGTCCAAATAGTGCTTTCATTCATATTAGTAGCAAAGGCAGCCCTGCCAGCACATATGAACAAACTCAGGAGCCTACAGAGCCAGGACTCCCATAACAATACACAGGACATTGTGACTGGTGGTATCCAAATTGGCAGGAGATTTTTAATTGTTGCAATAAAGCTGCAATTCTTTAAAAAGCAGACAAGAAAGACCAACTACATTAGCAACACTTAAACAACACCACTCTATATAATAATAATAATAATAATAATAATAATAATAATAATAATAATAGAAGTTGGCCTTACAATAGAAGGCAGACAAACAGAATTTAATTATCGTTCGTTTTTGTTATAATTTTCTTATTTGTTGTTATTTCATCAAAACAATAACAAAAACAATGAGAAACGAAGACATAATGGGATAGTTATAAGAGAGTCTGGTTGTGAAAAGAGAAGGCAAGGCAAGTGACAACTACCTTTAAAATGCGCGTTCATTTCATTTGCATTTATATAAACAATCATTTTATACGAACCGTGTGTCTTGTTGAATCGGTCAGTTTCCTTGCGTTTTGACAGTCACAACACAGAGCACTGACGAAACAGCGGAGGCGACTATTTCACCAATCGTCTTGCCAGTTGATATAAAATTGGCCTATGGGCATACAGAGGGAGGAAGTTATACTCGTCAGTACACCAATCAGAATGAGGATTAGGTAGCTAGCAAGTTATGTTGTTCGCTATTAAAGGCCCGTGTGAAACTCAGAATGCTTTTAAACATTTTAAAACCTAAACCGCTCTAACGGTTACGACTTAAAAAGCAGATATTTAGTTATCCTGACACTATACATACCATTATAAAACTACTTGTACAGCTAGATGTAATACGCCATCCTTATACATGAAACGAGCACGGCTTGTTTGTTTATCTCGAGATCTCGCGATAGATGTGTCATTTTTATTATCACGTGGTGGGAACGACAGTAGTTAACCCTTTGTATAAAAGGGCAGAGGTGGCAGTTTGTGTTTCTAGGGTTTTCGCAAACCAACTTTTACCAAAAGCTGCACTATGACATATTTATCACAGATGAAAACTATCTCATATTAACGCAATTATTGCGAAAAAACGCAATATTATCTTGTATTAACGCAGTAAGTATTGTGAAACAGCCAATAATTATTGCGAAATAACATATTATATATATATATATATATATATATATATATATATATATATATATATATATATATATATATATTTTGTGGCGCTGACCTTCCCTACCAAATATTGGTTTAAACATTGAAAATAGTAACTAAATAGTGTTGATAGTGTTGCCTGACTCCCAATACTTGATAATATAGGAACAAGGCAATTAAGATACATATCATTTATTATTTTTACGATTCCAATTGAAAAACGTAAATAACTTCAAAAAAGACTTTAATAAACCAAATTAAGCCGCATATATTGAATTTAACCTGCATGTTCTACATTTATTTATCACCTCAGTAACCAAGGTGTCCAGGAGGATTACAAAAAATTAAATGACTTCAAAGCCATACCATTTTTCTTTTTCATAATTTCCAAAAACAGCAGCAGGTTTGAGGTGCAGAGCAGCTTGTGTTAAACTCAACAGCAATAACAACACAGGAAGAACATTGAGTTTCCATGCTTTATTTATCAAAGAAAACATGAGCGATCCATTTAAAACAAGAAACAGGACCGGGTTTGAACAGAACAGAGCCCTGCATTCTCAGCGTTTCTTTAGCAGAGTTGTACTTCACATATGCTTTTACTGAGCCTGTTTCCAGTCCTCACAATCACCAGTATTCTTCATCTAAATTGTAGGTTCTTCAGCAGCTTTTAAAGGTACATGGTTGTGTGTTGAACAGATCTCAGACAGGTTTATTTCTTTGCCACGCATAAAAATAAAATACAACAGCATTTAAAAATAAAATGCAAGTAATGAGGTATAAAATAAATTATAAAATGCAACAACTCATTTATGGTTGATGGGTCAATGTTGCAGTGAAACCAGGACAAGCCTTAGTGCTCCTAATAACCACACTGATTACAAAAGGACTCTTCACCTACCCCTCTCATCAATACATTATGAGGACTGTGGAACACACCATTCACAAAGAACCATGCAAATGCTCAAAGGACTGTCTCAGAACTGTATTATTAAGACATGTGGTCGTTATACTGCAACCAGGAAATATAACAGAACATGGGAATGCAGAAAATGCCACCATTGTGATGAACTGTGCAGCAAGTGGAAGGTTCGATAACTTGATCAAACAGATAAGACAATAAATAAAAAGTATTACACACAAAACCAATAGCAAGGTGCTCGAGGTAAGAAGTCTTCATTGCACAGCAGGCAAACGTACCCATTGCTATAAGTCACCAGATCTACAATGTAAAGCAAAACCCAGCTTAACTACTGAAGGAAGGAATACCCCACATGGAGCTCACTGCTTTCGCAACTTCCCAGGTTTGAATTGTTTTTAAAGCAAAAGAAACCTCCCACTCTGACTCAGGAATTGCTTGTCTTGAGTAATAGAAGACTTGAACTGGATTCCCATCAGTGACACTGTTCTGTGGGGACAGAAGCAGCCGAATAACAAACACATGGTACAAGTTTAGCTGTTTGGTAGTGCAGTACAATATGAAACTGGGCTATTCAATGAAATTAGCATTGTAACTGTTACATAGAAAAAGAAACACTAGGATTCTCCAGCAGAACAAGTCCATTTTGAATTCATTATAATTGCACAAGACAGCCCACCTCCTCTATATTCTCCCCCCATAACCAGATCAAGGTTTTATTTAGATGTAAACACTGTACAGTGCACACAGACTCTAATTCATGAGAACTGAAGTTCAAACAGTACAAAACATTGCCCTGTGTTTCATGTATAAAATCCCCATTGGTTAAAAACAGCAGCACCACCAAGATGAGGATGAACATTTCCGTCACGCCCTTTAAAACAAACATTTTAAATCTGGATCAGAAGACCAGGACATTCTAATGATCAACTGTAATTATTAATGATACAGAAAACGATTTATTTAAATATTCACAATGCATCCCAATTATAAATGATGTATCCTTCCCCCCCACCCCCTGTAAAATATGAAAATATAACTGAATGTATAAAAATATATTCTGCTCTACCCAACGTAGTATTCAATTCAACCTTTTACTGTAAGTTCTGTACGTCTTGCATGGGGTGTTATTTACAAGCAGATAAAACACAAGCTGGAGTTTGCTAAAATTCTTTAAGGAAGCAAGAAAAAAGGATACACCATAAAACTTGAGTCGCTGAAAAAAAAAAAGTACCATTCGCCAGTATGGCAGTTGTCTGAAGAACACACACATTCTTTTGGTAGTTTTACACAATTACTCACACAGAAGTCCTCTATACTTCGGGGGAAAACACACACACAAACACACACACACACACAAAATAAAATGATGTTTAAGATTAAAAAAGACCAACCAAAAAAACCCTCACTTAGTTACAAAATCTATATACACATATATATATATATATATATATATTATATATATATATATATATATATATATATGTGCAAGCGTTCTCTAACTCCTGTTTTTAACAACATGAGAAGGCGGCTGTGTGGGACTGTGCTCCACTAAGGGGTTCAGCACACACAGATGCTTTTCCTGTGCTGGTGCAGCAGAGCTGGGATACCCGGTGGTTTGTGCCCCCTCAGGCTGCGGCGCATGGAGAGCCCGTCGGGGTTCCTGCGCTTCGGGGGGACGCAGTGGCTTGGGGACAGGCTCTCAGGGGAGCGGGGTACACTGCGCCGGAGCTTCTTGCTGGCCGGGCCCGAGTTGGACTCCTCCAGGGTCCGTTTCAAGCCAGGCCGCGGCTGTGCGGAGGAAGGCGTCTGTGCTGAGCCCGTGCTGCTGTGAAATCTGGCAGAACGGAGGTCCGGGAGGCTGGGAGATGGAGAGCCCTCATTGGTCATAGCCAGGGCTCTTTCGGGGGACTCAGGAATAGGCTGTGGTAAGCGTCTGGGGCAGCTGGTGGGCCGGTGGGACTCGCTCTTGGATCCCAGGCTCTTTGCAGAGAACCCATTCTGGCGCTCCAATGGAGGCAGACGCTCAGAGGAGGTCATGTCAGCCACATCAGATTCTGCTCTCTATATAAAAAAATACAATAAAAACACACATTTAAATCAGATCCCCAGCATACGTCCTCTTCTGACCACCCATACAGTACACTGTGCAATACAAATGCATTCTATGGACTTGCAGTAGGAAGCCATGCAGGATACATAAAACAGCCCTAATTTATTCCTTACCAGTCTCTCTCTGTTTATGCAGCCCTTAAGTGCCTCTGTTCTAATCTTTGTTTTTCAATTTTCCTTTATCTAAGCTACAACCATTCCAAAGAAAATAAGTGCACATCAAAGCAGCTCCACTGGGCTGATTAAAAAGCAGCTGAAATGGGCTGATTAAAACAAACACCCCCCCCCACTCATCTCCGAACACACCCCATAATAACCCTCTTTTAAAAGGCTGCTCGCAACATTACAATCCGAAAGCAAACTCAAACATTTCTGAATAGCTTTCCTACATAAACCATCATCCTTTCAAACAATGAAAATATATATATATATATATATATATATATATATATAGATATACACACACACACACACACACACACAATATAGTGCTGTACAGTTGCCAGTATTGCTCAATGTGGTTGTGCCTATGCTATACACATACACACACACACACACACACACACTCACTATAGTGCTGTACAGAGTTGCCAATGAATATTCAGTGTGGTTGTGCCCATGTGAAAATCATGGCTGCTGTTGTACCTCGATGAGCGGGGTGGAGCAGCGAGACCAGGAGTGAAGGGGGCCCTCGTCTTGGCTGTGGAAGGGCCCGTCAAGCAGGTTCAGCAGCACCTCATCTTTGCGCACCGCAGTGTTCTTGTCCAGCGGCTCAGAGATGGTGAGGACGATGGCGCTGGTATTGTCGGCACGCAGCCCGCGCTGTCTCCATCGCAGCAGGGAGTGGCTTACCAGCTGCCAGGCATTGGACATCCCGTACTGGCCCTGAAAACACCAGCACAGAGACAGGAAAGAGAAGACATCAGCAAGCAGTCCATTCAGCTTTTTGCTTGTTTGTTGCCTGTTGTACTATGTTAAACACTTTCAGCTACTGCAGTCCCCTCAAGAAGCATATTCTAAAATATATACAAAACAAGACACATGCCGATGCAGAAGTTCTCACGAGTCTCTTAGGTTTTCCCTTTGCTTTGAGAAGTGCACCTCACCTGCGTCTCCTCCTCATGGTCCTGGCACATTGACACAGCGTCCTGTGGAGGGATCATGTTCCACACCCCGTCACTGCCCAGGATGATGTAGCGGTGTATGCGCGGGTCCAGGGTGAGCACGCTCGTGTCAGGCTCCGGCGACACCACAAACTCCCTGCTGTAGAAGTCATAGCTCCACAGGTCACCTGTTCAGGGAGTGTCCCCCAGTCATTAACCTCTCACTTGTCTTTTAAAACCATACCTGCGAATGCAATAGATGGAACTGCTATCTTCCAAAAGACAGCTGTGAGCAGCACTGAGCTGTAAGTTGTGAAATATATTTATTATTGGACTCCATAACCTTTAAAAAGTAGGACACTCTATGATGCTTCCTGTTGAAGAAATGCCATTAGCACTGCTCTTCACCAGAGTGGCCAATTAAGAGTTCCAGAGGCTTTAAAACAGAAGACACTCCAATCAATAACCAGCCCCCTTCTCCAATCTAGAGCCAATTCACCTTCAGAGCTCAGAAACAGAGCATTGTGATCCTGAGCCTCCCTGTAAACATGCACTGCTGAGCTCACCAGCCAACAAAGAACAAAGGAGCACAGAGACAAAAGAACATCTCAATGGCTTTTAAAACTAATTGGGAAAGAGACCAACGAAGAACTCATTTCATTTTTAATGAACACGCAGATGAAAGCATGTCTAAGATAAATAAAGGAAAAAAACAAAGTTACAGAAAAAAACAAATGAAACTTTGTATCCCCATAAATGAAATGCAGTGTCTGTGTGAGAGTAATAGAATAGTCTCTTTAGGAAATGGCATTTCTTCAGCAGCAGCAAGCATCATACAGTGTAGTGCTTTTTAAAGGTTATGAAATAGGAAAGCAGCACAATTCAAAGCAGGTCCTGCGACTCGTTAACTATTGCAGATTTCCAAAGCAAAAGCCAGATCCTTTACAGTAACCAGGAGTGCTTTATAGGCCTATACTCTGTATGCTCAGCTGGTGTAGTTCTTGAAAAAGGAATTAAATTGGCCTCTCTTGACAGAGATGAGAATTCCTGGGGCCGCTGCACTCTGCTAAAGGATTGCGGTTCAGAAGTTCTAGCTGTGCTTGTATCATCAGCGATCGGGAGGTACTCAACCTTTCCAGCAAACAAGTAATACAGCTAATCTGAGATCGCAGCTGCACGCTTAACTGCCTGCGAAGCTGTAATGAAGGCTGAAGAGGGCTTCCATATTCCAGCTACATTCAGACCTAATTGGAAGAGCCTGGATGCGTGCTGAGGACTCAGTGAGTTCTCTACTACAGGAGGCTTGCCAGTAACGCCACAAGAGGGCAGCAACATGACTCATTTGCAGGAGCCAGGTCTGTTTTGCTGTGGTCCTGGTTGGTCCAGTTCCATTAAACTTGAACACTACACTTTACCCTGAGCAGGGGCAAGGTGGTGTCAGCACACAAGCACAAACGCAACTTCACCAGGGGGGCAAAATTAAAACGGTTCCAGTTAAGGAATGTTGGGAGGGTCAGAGGTCAGGCAGAGGGGGTTAAACTAAAATATTCAACAGAAAAGCTTTATTGGGTCCAGCTTTGAGAATCTCACCCAGAGCTCGAGCCACGGCGAGGAAGGGGATCTGGTCGATAACAGTGCTCCTCCTCACTGGGCCATTGTGGGGCAGGCGAGGACGCTTCCACACCACCCGGTTCACCCCTGACTTCCTGATCACACTGCAATGAAACACACGCCACGCACTGAGAAATCACAACAGCACGAGCAGGGCTAGGAGATCCCACCAGCACGAGCAGGGCTAGGAGATCCCACCAGCACGAGCAGGGCTAGGAGATCCCACCAGCACGAGCAGGGCTAGGAGATCCCACCAGCACGAGCAGGGCTAGGAGATCCCACCAGCACGAGCAGGGCCAGGAGAACACACCAGCACGAGCAGGGCCAGGACATCCCACCAGCACGAGCAGGGCCAGGAGAACACACCAGCACGAGCAGGGCCAGGACATCCCACCAGCACGAGCAGGGCCAGGACATCCCACCAGCACGAGCAGGGCCAGGACATCCCACCAGCACGAGCAGGGCCAGGACATCCCACCAGCACGAGCAGGGCCAGGACATCCCACCAGCACGAGCAGGGCCAGGACATCCCACCAGCACGAGCAGGGCCAGGACATCCCACCAGCACGAGCAGGGCCAGGACATCCCACCAGCACGAGCAGGGCCAGGACATCCCACCAGCACGAGCAGGGCCAGGACATCCCACCAGCACGAGCAGGGCCAGGACATCCCACCAGCACGAGCAGGGCCAGGACATCCCACCAGCACGAGCAGGGCCAGGACATCCCACCAGCACGAGCAGGGCCAGGAGATCCCACCAGCACGAGCAGGGCCAGGACATCCCACCAGCACGAGCAGGGCCAGGACATCCCACCAGCACGAGCAGGACCAGGAGACCCCACCAGCACGAGCAGGGCCAGGAGATCCCACCAGCACGAGCAGGGCCAGGAGATCCCACCAACACGAGCAGGGCCAGGAGATCCCACCAGCATGAATGTATTACCAAGCTTTTTTTTGCATTATTACTATATACTTATGAATGTTATGCATAAACTATCTGGGGGCAGAAAGCAAAAGAAAAAATGATTACCTGTTCTACACAACAGACATGAACTGCTTTAAGCAGCCTTTGGATACCAATCCTAGTGGAGAAATACACTGCTGCACTGAACAGCTTCACACGAAGGCACAGATCTGTTTTAAATACACTACTGCACTGAACAGCTTCACACGAAGGCACAGATCTGTTTTAAATACACTGCTGCACTGAACATCTTCACACAAAGGCACAGATCTGTTTTAAATACACTGCTGCACTGAACAGCTTCACACGAAGGCACAGACCTGCTTTAAGGCAGAATCCAAATCATTACAGATTTGACCCTGATGTGGCCAAACTATGATGTGGTTTTGTGCGCTCAAAATGACTAAATTATTATAATGACGACACACACACGTATAAAGCTGTACTGCGGTTGATAGAAAGCCAGCCTCCCTACCTGCCGCCCAGCCCCTCAATCCTCTGCCTCTCGCGGGGCAGCTCGGGCTTGTGGTCCTGGGTGAGCTCCACAGCACGGATGAAGTCATCTTTGGGGTCGTCCTGCACCCCCAATACCACCCCAGAGTCCCCGACGTGAGCCACAAACATCTTGTCCCCCCGGATCACCACCACACTTGCAGTGGTTCCCGATGTGCTGGGAAGCCCTGTGATGGTCTTTGGCCACTCTGCTGTTTAACAAAATGAAGTGGCAATTGTTAGAACAGAAACAGGCTCACATAATAACATGTCTCAAGAGGCTGTGCACATCTGAAACATGACTGGTCTATGCAGTTGGTGGATAATTGATGTTTACCGGACAGTTGTGCTACAAAAGGGACAGAGTAATGAAGAAAAGGAGTAGGCTACTTTTAGTACAGGTGGAGTAAGCAGATTGTATTTAACTGTATGTAATGTTTAAACTATTGGATCAAGTACTAGGTCTGTATTGTCCATGTGAATATCTTCCTACTACAACATATTACATGCATGTCCCAGTTAGACATTCAGCTCTCTGTTTACACTGTAGAGCCGGCACAGCCTGACATGTCCTGAACTCTCTTGCCGGCACAGCCTGACATGTCCTGAACTCTCTTGCCGGCACAGCCTGACATGTCCTGAACTCTCTTGCCGGCACAGCCTGACATGTCCTGAACTCTCTTGCCTGCACAGCCTGACATGTCCTGAACTCTCTTGCCTGCACAGCCTGACATGTCCTGAACTCTCTTGCCTGCACAGCCTGACATGTCCTGAACTCTCTTGCCTGCACAGCCTGACATGTCCTGAACTCTCTTGCCTGCACAGCCTGACATGTCCTGAACTCTCTTGCCTGCACAGCCTGACATGTCCTGAACTCTCTTGCCTGCACAGCCTGACATGTCCTGAACTCTCTTGCCTGCACTCCCTGACATGTCCTGAACTCTCTTGCCTGCACTCCCTGACATGTCCTGAACTCTCTTGCCTGCACACCCTGACATGTCCTGACATGTTCTCAGGGATTTTGCAGCACAGCTTTCTCACAGCCCTCTGTGGAACTACAGCATTCACAGCAGGACTTATAAATGGAGGAGAATGATCCTTGGGAGTATCCCCCACAGTAGGGAAATACAATATAACATAATGTCGTAATGTCCAGTCCACTGCATTGGGTACTATTGCTGTATCAATGAAAGCACTTTATTACAAAATGCATACTGTTCTGTTTACAGGAGACACACCCTAACTGAAAACACCAGGAAATCATTTCCCAACGTCGTGGAGCTTGTAAGCCAACAAGGTTCACAAAGACAAACGATAAAACAAAATCTTTAATGCCATTCACAAATTGTAGAGTTAAGCAAGAATATGTTCAAATGGATTAATTAAAATGCTTTGTTATTCGGTCGAGAACAAACGTAAAATTCAAGTGGCATTTGACCGCATCTGGTCTTATTGCTGTGAATGTAACAGTCTGCAATATTTCTAAAGTCACCATGCCGGATATACTGGCTGTATGTGTGGGTGGGGTGGGGGTAACAGTTTAATTATACATTTCTGAATTTGGCGCCACCAAGGTTCAAATGAAAGTAACGTCAGTGTAAATGTGATATTTAACTAAAGATAAGACGACTACGAACTAAATACAAGTTTATAGATGATGTTTCGATTTGACTTTTAATCCTCTGTAAGACAGTTAAATAATAATAATAATAATAATAATAATAATAATAATAATAATAATAATAATAACAACCCATACCGGGAAGCACTGACTGTACATGCCAGTCCTGATAATATGTGTTTGCATTGCAGAACACTTACGTAGCTTTCTCCACATGGCATGATGGCAAGCAACGAAGCCCTTGCTGATAGCAGCGCAAACCTCCCCGGAATCCGCCGACCAAAACCCTCGCTGTTTCTTTATCAAATCCCATAAATGATCCCGTGCATACTGGGCAGCCTCCCTGCCCCCGTGCCCGTCAAATACTGCAAAAAAACCCACTGATCTCCCGCTCCGAGAGCATGAATTAGTAGCGTTATCTTCCACGGCTTCTGTTGGTTGTGAACGTTCGTAGTTCTCAATTACAATCTTCTGTTCCCTTGTATTTCTACTGGAGTTTCTAGCAGTGGGGCCGTTGATGGTTTTAAAACCACCTTGCTCGGTTACACCGCTAGCCGAGTCGATCTTACCCGGCCCCGGCGTGTTTTCGACCGAAACACCGGTTTCCTCTTTTGTTTCCCCGGCTCCGACCAGAGCTAGATCCTCTTCGCCCGGCTCGGGCTCCACCACAATCTCGGTTACATCCTCCATATATTTCCTGCCCCCCTGGTCGGAAAAGACGCTCACCCGTAAAGAGAATCGGTTCTCCATGACCGCAGCTGGTTATTCTCTGTGTCCGGTTAAGTCTTTCTGTAAATAAACAGCGCTCTTTCTCAATGCCTCTGCTCACTAAGCGTCCCTCCACTGCTCGCTATTGTTTATTTTTGATGCTTAGTGAGCATGCTCAGCAACGCAGTGACGTCACCAACCGAGCCAGGGGGATACGCAGGAGCGTCTCAAGCACCGCCCCCTGTCGCAATATTATTCTTGTATATGAAATATCCACTCATATACATATAAGAAAAAAAAAAACGCTTTGGTCAGAGTGTAAATATTATTTTATTAGCTAGATTATCATCAATACGTACGTGATATAATTTATAATTACTGTAGAGCTTGATCACTACTTACACAGTGCTTTTAGCATGCCTCTTCGAGAGAGTTCTTGAATGAGAATAGATGCATAGATTTAAACACACTGTGACTCAGTCATAACAAGAAATACACATGAATTACGAATGCAACAGCAACGCCGGGCGCAGAAAATCAACGAACTGAGCTGTTTGACAGCCGCTGCGTGATGACGTCACCGCGTCGACCAGCGCAGAGGGGAAAAAAGAAGAAAAAAAAAAGAGGTTGACAAATCCGTGGAAAAAGTATTGGGCCAGTGGCAATGAAAAAAGAGTATAAGGTTGAGCAGGCGGTGATTGAGAGTGGTATGCGCATAGCCCCGCGTTATTTGGTTTGGGTTTTTGCTAGGAGGGTGTCTGTGAATGCTGAAGTAAACGAGTGTTTCATTTTGTAAGCATATTGAGAGTGAAGGTAGGGGGGGGGGCTGTGGATCGAGCGAAGGGAAACAACATGGCTGCGGTGGAGCTGGAGTGGATCCCGGAGACGCTGTATAATACTGCCATTTCAGCTGTGGTAGACAACTACAGCCGATCTCGCAGGGAGATCCGCTCTCTTCCGGAGAACATACAGTTTGATGTGTATTATAAGGTAAGGGTCGAGTATCCGTTTAGTGCCGCGGGTTTGTTCAGGCTTTGAGCGTGTTCAGTGACATGACATAATGGCTGCAATTGCATTGGGTACCCGTCCAGATGGCATAGCGGTATTAAAACGCGTTGCGTGGGGGGAAAACAAACAAACAACAAGCAAAAAATAGTATTGAGCCAAATGCTTGGGAGTCAAAGTGATGTGTCGTTTTCGTGTAGCCTCGTCATTTCCACTGCCACTGGTTTCTCTCTCTGACTTTCTTGTAAACATCCCAAGCTGAGCGGATCATGTTACATTAACGTGAACACAGGAGGCATGGTGATGCAGATGTGTTTCTGAAATGTCTTCTTAATGTAAGTATTAATCGGGTAGGTGTGTGGCTGCATTGTTGCTGTCAGACGGCAGACAACGCGGAGCACTCGGATGTTGATTGACATCTTTATTTGAAATACATTAAACGAGATGTAAAAAAGTGAGTTTAAATGGATATCGTTCTCAGTTTGTTTAAATGGGTAGTTATTCTGTGTTTATGATTGTCAAATCTGTGCTCGATCTCGACGTCACAGCATGTTAAACACTATGCCGGAGTAGTTTGTACCATTTGCACGTCACTGTAAATAAACAAAGGCGAGGTGTATTGCTGATTTCTGGGACAAGCCCAAGTCATCACTATAGCATCTCTGTTTAGGAGCAATACAGCGGGATGGTTTGCTGTCTGTTGTAAAGCCTGCTTTCTCCACTGCCAGGGTCGTTTAAATTACTTTTAGAATGAAACACTAATGGAAGTCAGTTAGTTGTATTATTTTATTTTGGGTTATACACTGGGACGGAAAGTTATCGAGAGCTTTATTGTGTGGTGTGATCTGGTTTAGTTTGAGAGAAGGCTGGGCGCCAGCAAGTTAAACACGCCTTCTGTATCTCAAATGTAATTTACAACTAAAATGTGATGGAAGCCATTCTTTACCGTAATGCTTTTACTGATGAAGTCTTTCTCGTTCAGATTAGGTTCATCTTGTCCTGAGGTACATTGCAGCAATACACTTGCTTTCGAATGAAATTGTAACAGTACATATGTAGCTGAAACACAACTTCCATTCCACCAGCGTCATTCATGTTGGTTTGTTTAACTTTTTAGTTACCACAGGAGCGATGAGTCTCTTCAAGTTGTCTGTTTTTAATCTACACGCAAAACTGAACTCTCTTGAGTGCTATTTTTTTCTACTGTGTGTTGTGTTGTCAGTTTTGTGTTCTGAGTGCCTTGGTGTCCTGGTACACATCATTCATTCCTGACACAGGCGCTTGTGCACTAAAAGGAGAGGGCTTGTGAATACGGTACAAAAACACAACATGCATTTGAGGAATAGCAGTGAGTTAAGCGAGCATGTTCGGTTGAGCGCCTTGTTTTGTTGGTGGTGGTGTTGGGTTGGAATATGACTGTGTTGTGTGAAGCCTTCACTCACATTACACACTAGAACAGTGACTGTACCATTGTTACAAACTGGCCCCTAGGGGGTGGAATGGAACACTGCCCCACCCGTTCTGTACAAGTGCATTTTGTTACTGATGATGAACTTCAACAAATTAAAAACATTGATCTAGGATTGCTAACCAGCATATGAGGTTACGCTACCTAAGAATCCGTGTGTAAAATGAACCCTGAAGCCTGCAAGCTGCAAAGGGGAGGGAGATCAATCAATCAATGAGGGGTTTGACTTTAAAGTAATCTGTGTGAATGTGTTACATTGCGTGGTATATATGGGTCCCAGCTTTGTGTCGCTGAGTTAGAATGGAAGTGACTGGGTCATGTGTATGTCAAGCCTTCTAATATGTCAGACTGTGCTGCATCTGTGAATGAAAGGGTGCAGGTTAAGAGTAGTACTGTACACCGCAGCGGCTTCATTAGCTCACTGTTTGAATTAAACAATGTGACATTCATGTGGGTGAAATGTGTAGATCCCTGAACAGACTGCTGATGTGTGGGAGGTAACTTGATGGGATTGGGGACGGGCTTCCGTTGGCTTTTATAGCAGAGTGGGCAGAACCTTTTAATGTCTTCACTGAAGGTTGACACCCCTACAGTACATTGTGTTGAGATCCTGATCAGCCAACAAACCCACTGCATTCATCAGTCTATGTACTGGTAAGCTCCGGAGATCAGGCATTGTCATCCAGCAGCACATCCTCTGTATGGAGCCTGGCTTTGCAATGTGTGTTTATTCAGCTGGACACCTTTTCCACTCCTCAGTATGAATAGCAAGCGCCATTAAAGCTGAGTAGCCACAAACAAACACATACTGCTGCTAAATATATGATTGTGCTGTGTGCTTTTAACATTGCATTTGGAAGCTTGGCGGTCACACGGCCAGTGAGTTCAAACTATATATATATCATATATAGTCAGACATCTGGAACTTTTGGTATTTTCATTATGTAACTGTTTTAAATATTGATTCATGTATTTCTTTTTTGCTCTTTTTCAGCTTTACCAGCAAGGCAGGCTTTGCCAGCTGGGCGGTGAGTTCTGTGAACTTGAGGTGTTTGCGAAAGTGCTGCGTGCTTCTGACAAGAGGTATGTAAGATTTAAGGAAGTGTTCACCCCTGACATTGGGGCCTGTAAGAGTCGCTTGATATGGAAATGTGTCCATAGTGTTCTAGGTGTGTTACACAGTGCCTCATGATGCACCAGGCAGATGATGTCGTTGTCACATGACGTGCAAATAACTTGACCTCAGATGCCACACTGAGGAAGTCCAGCTTGGGATTTGACATTGTCATGAATCATCATACAGGCGCACAATAACACGCATGCACACACACACACACACACACACACACACACACACTGGAGACTCTAACTCCCCTGTTCTGTTTGCAGACACCTCCTCCATCACTGTTTCCAGGCATTAATGGATCATGGTGTGAAAGTGGCCTCCGTGCTGGCCAGCTCATTCAGCCGCCGGTGCTCCTACATTGCAGAGTCCGACCGACATGTCAAAGAAAAGGCCGTCCAGTTCGGCTTTGTTTTAGGTAAGTTCAGGGGTGACTGCGAGACCCCCAGGGTTCAAGTATCTACCTGCACTGCAGTGTTCAGGGTCTATCCACTAAGCTATTCAGCTTTGCAATCTGAACCAAATAGACAGAATGCTGGGGAGAGTCAGAGCAAGCTTGTACCCTGTCCCATCCGTAACCTCACACAGTGGATTCCAAAGAGAACGAGCAGTAATAGACAGACTGTCCCAGTGAAGGAGTCGTGTCTCTTTCAGGAGGGTTCCTGTCTGATGCAGGCTGGTACGGAGATGCAGAAAAGGTGTTTCTGTCGTGTCTGCAGTTGTGTACACTACACGATGAGGTGCTGCACTGGTACCGAGCTGTAGAGTGCTGTGTAAGGTGAGTCCTTCATCATCTTGCTGCTTGAGCAGTGGCTTGTTTAGACTGCTAGCTGGAATAGAGTTCTGCATATTCTTTAAGAACCCTTTAAAGAATGGGACCATTTCGGGTTCATGTTTGGTCTCTTGTTGCCCCCCTCTAGGTTACTCCATGTACGCAATGGCAACTGCAAATACCATTTAGGAGAAGAGACCTTTAAGCTAGCGCAGTCCTACATGGACAAACTAGCCAAACACGGCCACCAGGCGAACAAGGCAGCGCTCTACGGGGAGTTGTGTGCGCTGCTCTTTGCAAAAAGCCACTATGATGAGGTATGTTCTGTGCTCAAGTGAAATGAAGCTTTTAGTGGGATCATTTAGATGGCTGTTAACATTTTATATTTTTGGACAAAAAGCGCTGTAGTTAAAGCAAAATGTATTTAAAAAAAAAAAAAAAGAACTACATTTATTATTCCTTCCAGTTTTATTTCCTGCCATTGCTCTTCATTGCATTCCCACAGTCATCTAATACAACGCAGATGGATTTCTTCTTCTCAGGACACTGCTCAGTGGATCAGGCTGCTGTTATTAAGCCTCACTCTGTTTTATTTTCTGTACATGCGACTTCTTATTAAGCTACTTAATGAATATGTTGTGAATGCAATTGATAATTTGATCTTTTTGAAATATTATTATTATTATTTGTTTTATTTCCAGGCTTATAAATGGTGTATAGCAGCAATGAAGGAGATCACAGTTGGGTTACCAGTGAAAGTGGTGGTTGATGTTTTAAGACAAGCTTCTAAGGTAACTTTCCAAATAACTCTTTGCTTTGTTTTACAATTAAGCACAGAATAAAAAAGGAAACCGCACACTCAAACAGATCCAAATGCCAATCCATCCATCACTGTAGCAGGGTCTTTGAAGAGCTTCTGAAATGAGCGAACATCAATGAATTGAACAAACATGTTCCTATCTTCTGGTATCTTACATCAGGTCTGTAGTACAGTGATGTGTTGATTATAGACCTGAAATCATCAACGAAATACTCACAGAATACAGGCAGGTCGCATGTGCCTTGGGGATTTCCATCGATTTAAAGAATATAAAAATGACTTGTTTGATTGAAAGAGGCCAGTAGGTCTATAGGACACTTTTTCAATTGGTTTATTTTCCTTCCTGTTTGTATTGTGCTTGTTCCTGCAGGCGTGTGTGGTGAAGCGTGAATTCAGGAAAGCAGAGCAATTGATAAAACATGCCGTCTATTTAGCACGGTAAGTTACCCCTACAATTGCTTCATTGTAATTCACTGAACACTTGGCCTTATTTCTTTTCTAACTGAACCGGATGTGTTTTTCCAGGGAACACTTTGGGCACAAACACCCCAAGTACTCCGACACGCTTCTCGACTATGGGTTTTACTTGCTCAACGTAGATAACATCTGTCAGTCTGTTGCTATTTACCAGGTATGTTTGTTTCATTTACGTCCTTGAGAGGCGAGTGAGTGTGGAAGTCAGTGCTGCAGTTTACTGTGTTCAGGTCTATAGAGCTGACGGTGTAACAGGGCCGCCATGCTGTGTTCATGGAAATGATTTCTCCATTGCAGACAGCGCTTGATATCCGGCAGTCAGTATTTGGAGGCAAGAACATCCATGTAGCCACTGCACACGAAGACCTGGCGTATTCTTCTTATGTGCACCAGTACAGCTCTGGGAAATTTGACAATGCACTGTAAGTCTTGCTCCTGTGTGATAGACCGTTTATTCTTTTAAAGTAACTCAATAAAGTCTACTTTGTGTGGAGTTACTTCAGTTTAAACCTAAAACGTGCCGGTGGTTAACATCAAAAATATCCATTGGCTTGGTTCACTTTAGCAAACGAATGCAGAATTAAAGAATGGTTTGTACTTTCAGATTTCATGCTGAACGTGCCATAGACATCATCACCCACATCCTCCCTGAAGACCATCTGCTGCTGGCTTCATCCAAACGGGTCAAAGGTACTGACTGTACATATAGCTGGAGAGCGGCCCTCGCTAAACCAGGACCTCTCTACTATTGCTAGAACAGGGCTAGAACTGTTTCAGTGTGTCCATTGCAGTAGATGCAGGCTTTTCATGTTTCTGGTGTTGAATTGTGCTGCACTTTCTATTCCCAGCACTCATCCTGGAGGAGATAGCAATCGATTGTCACAATAAGGAAACAGAGCAGAGGCTTCTTCAGGAAGCACACGATCTGCACCTCTCATCACTGCAGCTCGCCAAAAAAGCTTTCGGGGAGTTCAATGTCCAGACAGCAAAGCACTACGGGAATCTTGGCAGACTGTATCAGTCCATGAGGAAGTTCAAGGTATCAGACGATGTTGTTTCTAAAGCGAGAAACCCAAAATACCTCATTTCTTAACACTGACATTATTATGTTCATGTATTTTATTTCTTTTCTGAAGTCACTATACAGAATCAGAAAACTGCTTTACAAGCTGTTGTTACTTTGTTTTCTGTTTGCGCTGTGCTGTGTAAATACGTACAAGATCAAAAACAAGCATGTCAGTATGCAGTATTAAAATGAACATCTGTTTTGAATTGTGCTACTTTGCAAACAGGAAGCTGAAGAAATGCACATCAAAGCAATTCAAATCAAGGAGCAGCTGCTGGGTCAGGAGGACTATGAAGTGGCGCTGTCCGTGGGACACCTTGCCTCCTTGTATAACTACGACATGAATCAGTACGACGATGCAGAGAAGCTCTACCTGAGATCCATAGCAATCGGTGAGTGTGTTCTCTAATGTAGTCTTGGGGCTCAATGCAGCTAACTTCACATATGTACACACTCCTATTGCTGGATTTAAACACTGTATTTGTATCAAGTGTTTTGGATTCAAAGACATTTCGTACTGCTTTAATTATAGAATTGCACAGGATGGCTTCAGTACACAGGATAAAATGAACTGTGATTTTTATCAGTTTCTTAGAAGTGGTTTAGAATTGCCTGTACTTTGTTAGTAAATCTGTATGTTGACTTGCAGGCAAGAAGCTGTTTGGAGAAGGATACAGTGGACTGGAGTACGATTACAGGGGCCTCATTAAACTCTACAACTCGGTTGGCAACTATGAAAAAGTTTTTGAGTACCACAACATTCTGTCCAGTTGGAACCGGCTGCGGGACAGGCAGTTTGCCGTGGCAGATGCCCTTGAAGACGTCAACACCAGCACGCAGTCCACAGAAGAGGTGGTCCA
This sequence comes from Acipenser oxyrinchus oxyrinchus, assembly GCA_030684275.1. Classification (NCBI taxonomy): domain Eukaryota; kingdom Metazoa; phylum Chordata; class Actinopteri; order Acipenseriformes; family Acipenseridae; genus Acipenser; species Acipenser oxyrinchus. Next base: position 24,994,054 of record CM060272.1, read on the forward strand.
GTCATTCCTCTCGTCTCAGAATCGTGTGGAAGGACCAAGCTGCTGAAGAGCACAGCTTACTGAACCCACTAATCTCTCCCGAGCACAAAGGGGAGCCTTCATACTGTGAAATAACAATAACAACAACAAACCAAAACCCAGTGGTTTGGAAACACTGATCCTGACATGTGGGGCAGCATAGCGACTGAGCGGCTTCTGTCCTTAAACTTTAATAAACTGTCTCCATCAACACCAGCAGCAACGTAATGAAACGCAGCTGTCATTTCTGTGACTATTACTGAGGAGAGATGCAACGTCATCTCCAGAGGCAACCCGGATTATTTACCCCAATCCCAGCTACTTTTCCATCACATTACACTTCTGCTCTTCTCTCTTTTTATACCACTTGCATCGCTTCAAGGAGATAACATCATCCAAAGCCCAGCACACCTTTCAGGTCCAGTCCCCTCTTTACAAACGTACATTCGTGTCCTTTCTACTTAACTGAAGTTTAGATGCTGTGTAGACACTTATACCATGGGAATCGAGTGTGATAATACGATAGATGCATACAGTGCAGTACAGCAGCCAAACATTAGAGGTGAACAGACAAAAATGCAGCCTTCCCAAAAAGGAGGCTATGAGTTTGAGTGGGCGCTTCTCCCTGTTGTAGGGGATTGGTGTGAAAGCCATGCTAGTTGCAGTGTAGTGAGTCGTATGCATGATGTTAGAAATGTACTGATGCTTAGCACTTGTGGACCAGGGTTCGAAACACCTACTACTTACTGTATTAGAAAAAGAAAAAGAAAAATGATGATGATGATAGTCAGCGTTGTCTCCGATCCATCACAAGCACTAAAATGAATTATGATGGGACCAGGAAAAAAAAAATCAATTAAACTGGACCCTATTCTATTACTATTGTACTCCAGTGAATTTCTTTGGACTAGTGGCTCGCTTATAAGAAGTATACCAATGTTGGGGTCTTTGATTTAGGTGCAGGGTAAATGACAAAAAGGAAAAAAAAAATCATGCAATAAGGTACTTGTGTTGTATAACCTGCAACAAAGGTTAGGCATTCCTACATTTGTAGCGTAAAGCTAAGACACACGTTTTCTTTTAATGTATTTATTTAAAGACCCCTCAGCTTCTGCCCAGGCTTTAGACGTGCAGCCCAGCAGTACGTTGTGGAGTTGGTCTGGTCTGTTACTTGCTGGACTTGTATTTTATGCTTATACTGTATCCAGAGAGGCTGCACATTCCAGGTTTAAATTGTTTGGGTTTCAGGTTCATCCATAACGTCTACACTCGAGCTGGTATTCAGTTTTACTAAAACTAAACTTCAAGTTCTGAAGTTACAAAACCAATTTGACAAGCAGTCTTTGTCATGGACATTGAGTAAGATTTCTTGCTGAGACGTTGGTCTAATTTATAGCTTTGTGTTTAGTAGGACTGGGACCTCCGGTTGTCTTTTTAAAGAATGTGTCCCAGAGGAGTTCCAGACTATGGGAGAGCTAATGCACTCGCAGTGGAACTGTTCCCTCGCTCTCCCAGCAGAAAGACTGGCTACCAAGCACTGGCCCACAGCAGTGCCAGGGCTGCATTACTGTTACAGGGACCTGCTTTTCTTTCTGTAAACTCAGTGCAGTACAATTTTATTATAGAACTTTCTTTTGCCCTGATGTCAATGATGTGGAAGCCCAGCCAAACTACAGCAAATTCCTACCTGTAAATTTCAGTTTGCTCAAAGAAAAATAATTTCAATTAAAAAGCAAGTTTTATATTACATACTTCATCTACACCAAGATAAAGGCTGCAAACTGTTTCTAGATCTGGGAAGTGCCAGTGAAATTATAATGCTCATCTGTTACAAGATGGAATATTTACAGTGGATTTGGCACTAAACTGTGGCATACTTGTCATTGCAAACCGCACATAAATTCAACAAGCAACAATGATGTGTTTGTGTAATTTATATATCAGGTTAGATTTCTTGAAATGTTCAGAAAGCCGTCCCAGTTCTCCATTTTACAGTGGTTGTTTGTTTCCCTTTTTGTTTTGATTTTTTCATTCGCTTGCCTGATGGAATTGGATATGATTCTTGTCAACAAATGCGTTTATAAACACAAAAATGAATATTGTTTTCTTTTTTGGAGGGAGGGAGGATTGCAGGAAAATATATTCTCTTAGGCTGATGAGGCTGAAATAAAGTTAGTTTTTAAAAATATGATCAGGGTTCAAGAGCGAGGCTGCTACTTAGCTATGTGTGCTGTGAGCAGCATTCAGACACGATGGGACAGTCTGTTTATCACTCAGAAACACTAAGGAGCTAATGCTTCAGTGCCAAACATGTAATGCAGCTCTTAATTCACAACCCAGAAATCTGAAGGAAATGACCCTGGATGTACAGGTGGAGAAAAAGCTTAATAAATTGGACATTAAATCCTGAAACTTTCAATAATATACAATTTAGAATACAGAAACTGCTGAATGATCAGCTGTGTGACTGGGCCAAATCAGTTGTAATTTCAGAGATTAACATTCTTGTCAGTCCTGCTATTTCTACTCGCGTTATAATAAGAAATGTGTTATTTATCTGGGGGTGGAAATCTGCTTGTGCCTCTAAATGTGTACGCAATAAAGGTGCCAGGTGTGTACTCCCATATCAGTCTATAACTAAGACAGCAATTATTATTATTTTTTTTAAATTAGGCACCCTTTAAGTTAAATCATAGAATATGCTTTTAAATCTGGCACCGCTGGACTAGTGAGTCTATTGATGCAGTGGGGAGAGGGGGCTTTGTTCAGAGTGGGTTCTGTGTTAGGATCCTTGCCAGTTTCCATGTGCAGAGATGTAGTGATCACATCTGTGCACGTTGCAGCTAGTGTTTCTGTTCATGTCTGTGACCAGGAGGACAGCAAGATAAGCAATGTGTTGGGCTTGCTGCACGTTACAGTAATGGTATACTGTAACTGGCTTGAGTTTCAAGAGTAGGAGTGTCCTTAGCGAGTTCACTGAAGCGCACATGTTTTCCCCATTCTTATTTAAGAAAAACAAAAGCAGGTTTGTGGTGCACAGAATGTGTCATTATTGTACATCCCTTACAAAGGGAGTAATGTTGCCATGATTCAAAGTGAGACATGAATTCATGTATTGATTTATATTACATTATGATATGAATGGAGAAGACTATGCTTGGAGATTTCCATTTGAACTCATATTAACGCTGTACTATTTTTATACTTTCATAACCCTTTTAATGCTGGGGATTTCACCCTTTAAAGCTTCAAATGGAAGGTTTTTAAAATGTAATAACAATCAGATCTACTACAATATGTAATCTGAGATCCCCATCAGCGGTGCCACAGTGAATTTGTATACAGATAGACTTGTACTAGGTTCTACCCATGATTAGCTTCATTGCTTGTGTAAAGAGACAACACAGTAGAATAATAATTCCATTCAGTCTGCAGTGCCCAATATTATGTAACCATCAAACCATATTAAACGTTTGTAACCAACATTGTGAAATACTATTAAAAAAAAAAAAAAAGCATCGATCTGCTAAATAGTGTTCATGAAGAATGGTGTAGCCTTTGTTTTTTTTTGTTTTTTTTTTAAACAAATAACTTTGATATTTCCTCTGTCAACCAGCACAGTACATTTCTGTTTTAAACCCTGAAGAACACACACACACAAACACAATCTGTGCTTATTCTGGTGCCATTACAGTGTTGCTTGAAATGTAAATTTCTGTCTTTAGAATGCCAAGAATGGTTTGAAGTTAAAGGATTGCAAATAAGGACAGTCAAACATTATTCAATCTTATATTTCACAAAATATTTTATTGAACTTTAAGCTCTTGTTGCTGCACTTGGAGATTTCATTTCTCATTACTCTAAAAGCAAAATATCACAAAACAAACTTTTGTTAGAAACAGCTTCTAGACAAGTCTGCTTAGCTGTGTTCCATCTCTTTCATTGTAGTCTGCTTTCATTTCATTTCATTGGTCTCCTGAAATCTATATTTAAAACGGAACAGCACTCCTTTTGAAATACACACAAGCGGGGCTGGGACACAGAGGAGCTTCAGTCTTTTTCCTTTGTCTTCTGGTCAGTTCTTGTGAGAAACTTAATGTGCATCCCAAGACACCACACCTGCAACAGTGAAGCACATTCAATAGGAAATTGGGATCAGCCACAGAGGCCTGTAACAAATGAGTGGCTTTTGTGACGAGTTAGCTTCAAGTCATCTTATAAAAGCGAGGTAAACGCTGCTAATTGACTCTCACCATCAGCCCAGTCGCAGTCGATGTGTTTAAACACGGCACATTTCTGAATGATTTCATTTAGTCGTTCCCCACTTACATCAAACAACATCAACGCTGTGTGCTTTCCTGAACTGCTTGGCTAACAGAGAAAGATCTTTGTAGAGACAAATGGATTATCAATGAGTTTAAACCTGTGCATTATTAACCACTACCCTAGATGGGTAGAGCTGCTGAACTGCAGACTCACAATATGCTAGGATTATGTATTATCTGGCTTAAAACAACTGGTGTAAAAATAAAGGAGGAAATCCAATTTTATGCAACCTTTCAGCTTACCTCCACAGCAAAGCACAGGAGCCTGCCTGCAGTGAGGATGGCTATTCCACAGCACTGCAGTGTAAACGGGACAAAGAGAACCTCTGTCAGGACTCCTTTCTGATACCCGTATAGCCAGACAGGCAGGACGTGCAGCCCGGATATACAAAGCACACCCAGCGGGCTCTTAAAACCTGTTTATAGGGGAAACACAAACACAACTGTAGAGTACACAGAGGTGAGCTGCTTTTAATGCATGTTCCACAAACAGGTGGCTTTTTGTATTTCAGCCGACCCTCTGATCAACTGAAATTACTGTCCAGCTGCTTTAAACCCTCACCGTTTGCTGTGACTCTCTGGATCCACCAGGGGCTGCATCCGAAGCGGCTCTTCCACTCAGCACCCATGCAGCTGTGTGTGCAGACGAACACACACCATTCTAACGCAGAAACAAAATATCCCCACTGCGGACAATAAAGGAAGATCATATATATAGACACACACACGTATATGTTACAGGAACTGTACATTGACACTTTTAATTTGGTAATATCAGAAGTCCTAAAGGCTTTGTAGAACAGGCTTGGACACACTTGCTCAACACATCTTGTTTGTACAGATCTGTGGAAGGATCCTTCTCATTCTGCTCAGCTTCACTCGCACCTCAAACAAGGCGCTCCACAGCATCCCTCGCCCCAGGTTATCAATCACGACATCCAGCCAGGCTCCAAACTCCGAAACCTGATTGAGGCGCCGGGCTGCGTACCCATCCAAGCCTTCCAACGAAACACACAAATCATTCTGCAGCCCCTTGTATTATCTGCACACTGAAATCATTCTGCAGCCCCTTGTATTATCTGCACACTGAAATCATTCTGCAGCCCCTTGTATTATCTGCACACTGAAATCATTCTGCAGCCCCTTGTATTATCTGCACGTTGTGTTTTTAAGTTAATGTGACAGATGCAACGACATTCTGTGTAATATCTACCCTTTATAGAATAGTTTTAAATACAGCATATTTACCATCAAGTATAATGGAAATGACGTAACAGGGAACAAAAATCGGAGGGCAGTTGAAACACCACCAGCCAATCAGCAGCAGCAGTATCCGGATGTACCCTGTGTGCAGAATGAAATGCTTATTAATAAAGCATATTAATAGCCATGGCGAAGCAGGGTAAACTGGTAAATGCAGAGTACAATCCTGGACAACGCACAGCAAAACTGTAAAAATACCATGGTAACCATTCATAAGGGTATCTGTAAACTACCGGAAGTGTGCGATATATGCTGCGAATGTGTGTATTATTATTATTATTATTATTATTATTATTATTATTATTATTATTATTATTATTAGTCAGTTCATTACTTTTTTAAGACAGCTGACTGATAATTCACATCGTACCGTATCTAAATCATTTAGAAAATGTAAAATAATTATTTAAAGCTACAACACGTACACACTAGTATTATTGTATAGATGCTCAAACAATCATTATTTGGGTATTCAAATGTATGCTACCCTATAGTGCTACAACATTTTTAACATACTAAACCATCTTTTTAAATGTCAACAGGTATGATTCGCTTACCAATGATATTAGGGACATACAGAAACACTTCAGATGCCATTTCAACCGCAGACTCTCCAGATCAGCGCACCTTCCTCTTAAGCACATTAACTAGTTCAAATTCTATTAGTACAGTTCTGTACAGCCTGTGTGTGATCGAGCCGTCTCCAAACAAAGCCCAATATTATTTCTCACTTCAAAGCACGCGACCTTGATATTCAGGTAATAAATATTGACACTATGTTTCTCTCGATATATTCTTCTCAGACTGAAAAAACAGTAACCTTGCCTGCTAGTAAGGGCAGTGCAGACTTCAGGGCGAAGCGTGTTTGCATAATTCTTATAGCAGGTTTCATAATAATATGAGGAAGCTGAACCACCTCTTGAGTAATATAATAACAATAATATACAGCAGCCGCGCCTCCGGTGAGACTTCGCTGAGGGACCGATACTTCCCATCCTCCTCCGGCGCAAATCTCTTTGATGATGATTCTGCAGGTCCGTCACTTCCACAACAAAACAAGGTCACTTCCTACCGATCGCAACCATATATCATTCTATATTAGTAGCTAACGTAACCAGCTCAGCTATACTCTATACTTTAGTGCCGTACGTCGCATCTAAATTTACGTTGTTTTTTTTTGTTTTAAAGCATCCATATATGTTCTCATCTTCGTGTTGTACACTGAACACTCTAGCCATGTAACCTACTCTTTATTTGGGGTCTTAAAATGCACATTGTACTAGTAATGTAGACTGCCTGCTACTGTAAAATCTCCATTCTAACAATGTTATTTTAGAGAGGTTGCTGGGAGTCACGCAATACGATGCAGTCACCCGACATGGAGTGTGAACTAGAAACCGAGTCTGTGTCTAGACTCGGCCGGCGAGCTGAGTCAGCTGCCTCTAAACGCATAAACAACGTTTCCCTCTCCTTGACAGCTTGTGTGATTACGTTAACGACCACAGGAGGGCGCCCTGGTGCCTCTGCAATAACTGAGTTTAGTACCAAGCACGCAAATTTGTTTAGCATTACCTAAAGGAGTGAATAGAAACTCTCTATTTATAACCAAAATACAAGTTGCACATGTGTAATATGTCATCATGGGATAAACTGTTTATCCCATAACATTCCGGAGTTTTGGCATCTTGGGTAAAGTTACATTCAGGCAGTGAGTTATCTGGAAGCAATCTGAGATAAGAATGAGTGAGGGTGGGTTTCACACACACACACACACACACACACACACCAGTGCAGCCGTGCATGACAATATACCACCAACTATTTCATAAGAAAAGCAGGCTGAGCCTGTTCTGCCACAGACCTCTCCATTGTTCTTTTGAACTTTGCTGTTGCACACTTACTTACTAGTACTGACCTTACTAAGTACGTGGCTAACCTTGTTATTAAAAATGAATGGAATGTATTACAGATCACAGTGTGGAGTGGTGAGCCTGAGTCTTAATCCCACAGATGATGGCAGCTACCTCTTTAGGGTGACAGAAATCTAATCTTTAAATCCTTAAATATCCACATCAGTATCCCCACTCAGCTCATCTTACAGATAAACTGGTCTTGTGCATGATGTGTGTGTGTTTTTTTTTTTTTTACTCCAGGTACTTGTCTTGTGAATGTCAGAGAAATTAAAACTCTCTAGATCTTGGAACAAAAGGACCAAACGAGCTGTTCAGCACACCAAAGCTGCCTAAGCCAATAGTACAAACAAATCAACCATAAATAAATGGAGGCTCAGTGCTGATTAACTAGGGTTTCAAGGCTTTTATATATATTTATATATATTATATATATTTTATATGTTTTATATTTAGAGGCCTGGTTTTGATGGATAATTAATACGAGTGGGGCGGTCTCAACTTAGCCTCAATTGGGCATTAGTCTGCACCCCAAAACACCACACAGTTCACAGACACCCACCTCCATTTTCCCTTCCCTTTGCTGAGCATAAATTCACAAGCACAAAAAAAAAAAAAAAAAAAATAGGCTTGACTATTTAAACTAAAAAAAGTTAATTCTTTCTTTTTCAGCTAGACTGCACACAGGGATATGCGACTGTTTTTATTAGAAATAAGGACAGAATTCGCACAACCAAAAAGCTGCACTGTGCCTGCAGCGGGACTTTCTACATACTTCTACATTTCACAAAGACGAGACTCTGCCATAATTTCCTTGTCTGGGGGAGCCGCTGACTGCCTGCAGTGGAGACTTGTACATTAAAGAAGCCGAGCTGGGATGAGGCTCTTGTCCGCAGAGCATCCTGGGGATTTTCAAGTTCTTTAGGTCATGTGGATCTGGAAATGGCCAGGATTTCTGTGCTGGTCTAACTGCACTGGAGGAGTAAGGACTATCCTGCTGACTCTCATCTGACTGTGTGGGGTCTTCTTTCTTACTGGAGGACCTCAAATACCATATTAAAATAATGAAGCTGCGAAATAAGTGCTCAAGTGTCACATGCATGTCACTGTCAAGGGGGCACGAGGTTAATGAGTGCGTTCCCCTCAATATGGTCATGTTTAGGGTTTTCTGTAAGCTTTGGACCAGGTTACAGAATACAAGACCAAAAGAAGGAAGAGCGTCTGCATACAAACACATGCCTCATGGTGACATTTTTAAGCAATTTTCATTACCTGCCTGGAAGGCTCCCGTCAGTGTGCCTGTCAGTCAAGTGCTGGTCCTCTACTGCTGACTGGCCCCTGCCAAGGTCTGAACTGCTCGAGTCCACAGGCAGGCCCCATGCATTGTACAACTGCTTACATTCAAGAGACTGGACCTGGGCAGGGCCTGGGAACCCTGTTCCCCAGTATGTCTTCTAAAGGAAAAGCAACAACACAAACCAGCCAAGCTGGCATGAATGCAGAAGACATTAGTAACCACATATTGTTAAGCAATTGTTCACCATGTGATTAGACCATTAATAAGTTGCCTGTAGTTTGCCTGGTGTTCCAAGGTCTTGAGATTACTGCACTAACACTGAAGAAGAACACAGCCTCCCTTATGATGTTTATGGTAGCCTTTGTATCCTGTCATGTTTACATCATAAAGAAGCCACATACCTGTATGCTGGGTCACACCTCTATGATAATTCAAGTGCAGATGCTTGAGTTGTAATTTTGCATTGATTCATACACTGCCAGTAATCCTGCAAACATTGGTATAAAATAGTAAGAAAGAAACCACAAGCCCTTACATGTGCTTACCATAAATTTGTCCTCTTGATTAACCTGTGAATACTTATAGAGTCTTCGCAGAGTTCTAGCATTGTGTTCTGAAAAGATGGATGCAAATTTCCATAAATACCTAAAATTCAAAAATAAAATAAAATAAGATTTTGAAGAGCAACAGTAACGTCAGGACGCATATTTATTTGCCCAAGAAGGTCGTTGTTTACACTGCAGAAGGCACTGGCCGAAACGTTTGTCTGCTTGTACAGGGTACTCAATTCTATTTACCTGAAATCTGACACAAGGACAATTGTGAAAGTCCTTTATGGCTGGTGCCTAGCAGCACAGCATGTGGTGTGTCATAGTGTTCAAGGAGTATAGTAGGTAGTAGGTACTGGACCTTTTCCAGTATCTGGCCTCCTGTGCTGTGCTGTACTCTGCCAGGCAGGTGCTGACGTGCTCCCCGATCGTGAGCACCTGTGTTCTGGTAGAGCGGACCTGCTGCTCCAAGGGAAGATCTTTCAGCAGCTCCAGCTGTTTCAGGGCTTTCTTTACCGGCCTCATGCTCTCCTTGCACTACAGGGACACAGAGCAAGACTTTAATCAGAAATAACCAGGGGCTCTTTGTAAGAGACATTAGTGCTGCTCACAAGGGGAGGGGGGGAGCATTGCTTTTCTACAGTCAGGCACAATGCAATGAATATGTTGTAATTGCTTTATTATAAGATTATGGATGCAAACTATGTACTGCCCTCTGTTGTCTAGTTTATTTTTTCTAATGCACCTTCTTTTGCTTCAAAGCCACAAGGTATACACTTACAATACTGAATGTTATTAGATTGAGACCACCGGCTGTAGTAACTGCAGGCCTCTTCAGTGCAGTCTTTCCTAAATCATCCGTCAATGGACTCGATTCCTTATTAACCTAGAAAACAACATGAAAGCAATACAATTGTTTAGTGGTAGTATGCAAGCTAGCACGTCCAAACTTACAGATAGTCCAACGTGAATTTCACAACTACTGTACTTAACAATATTCCATACTGTGTTGTGTCTGGTTAAAATAAGAAACACAATTGTATTTACACATAGTATACTGCTGTGATTGTTTGAAAGAGTACAGCTCTGTATTATCGCTGCAGGTACCTTTCTAGTGACGATTTCGGCGCTGCCTTTCCTCTTTCTTACTGCAGCCCGCTTCGAGTCGAAATCTACAGTAACTAAACACGCTTCACGGGGCATCTTAACCAGAAAATAAGAGACAGAAAATAAATATGTAAAATTTTAAATCGTGATTCCAGGCTCCAATTTCCAAACAAACTTGGCTTCTGAAGATTATTTTTAAACTCAGATTCTTAAACAAAAACATGTTTGTATGGTATGACATCACTGTAGAACGTTATGCTTTATATGTTTAAGCTCGGTAATGGGGGGGATTTGTTTTCAACATCTCTGCTGTCGTTTTTTTATTTTCTCTTAATCACGAATTCAAAAACGAGCAGAACAACTACAGAGAAAATAAACCAACAATATATACACTCTTGACTGATGACGACACTCGCCAAATATTTATAGAACAGTAAGTACTTTTCACTGCCTACCTGAAAACCGCTTTCTCTTTTCTGTTTCTGTCTGAATGCTGGTGTGGCGACTTTTTACTATTATTTGTCATGTTCTGACCAATATTAGCAGCATAGCATAGCGGGACAGTCAGAAAAGTAAATATTATGAAACGTGTCTTTAAAATAAAGAAAATATACCAGTACAGATTATTAGCATCACTGTAAAACTGGGCATAGCGCAGCGTTCACCTGCCTACCAGTGATAGGTGGACATTTCTAACAGTGAATCACAATTCATGGTCATCTGGTAATAAATCTAGTTTCACGCTATCTCCTGTCCCCAGCCACTTCGAACCGGCGCTTCCCAGAAGAGGCGCATGCGCTCTCTCTGCCTGGTCTCGCGTTTCCGCACTCATCAGGTGACTAGTGAGTGGTTTGGTCATGTGACCAAGTATGGAGGCGTCGGCAAGGAGTAGCGTCATTCGGTGAAAACACAGAGACTACAGAGATTGGAAACCAATACATATAAACAGAATTAACCAAGCGACACTGACATTATACGCAAATTATCTATTATAATAGTGAAATGAGGGTAATATGGGGGCCAAGGAGTCACGGATAGGATTCCTCTCGTACGACGAGGCCGCCAAGAGAGGTGAGTATATGAATCTCTTGACTGTGTAGGGAGTGGACTGGGGAGAAGGTGGGATATAAATGTCCTGCTGTCAGTGTCAACGCATAGAAACTAAACAACCTACAAGCTCTTTGCAACACGGCTAGGGAGTTTTACAGGTTCATTAGGCACAGCAGAAACCGAGCCAGGAAGTAGACTTTTTTTAAAAATTGATTTCACTGTCTATGTCTGTGTAATTTGCTAAACTAATGTTGCACATAACACAACTGCACAAGGAAATATAAAGTAATGAAAAGGTATTATTATTATTAATATTATTTTAACCTGGTAAAGTAAACACAGCAGACAGCAGCGCCTTTCGAACGTTGTAATATTAATCCGTAGGGATCAGACACGATTCATAGGCATTCAAATGCTGATTAGTGCAATAGTCAACAGATAAGTGTCGGGAACATATAATCAGGAACGCTGTACCGACATGTACGGGATTGGCTGGAAAACATTTAACAGTATGCAGTTGGCTGCTATTCTTTTCCAGGTACCGTTTGGTTAGATTGCTTCACTGTAAATCTGGATTGTGTAAGCAGTAATTACAGCTGTCAGTTGTGTCAAAGCAAACGAAGCAGTACATTACACGAGGTTTGAATGTGTTGACATATACGTTGGGCATTAAAGGCTTTGTGCAATACTTTCTACTGCAGTTAATACCATCGACAGGTAAATGGACATTGTAACAGCGACAGTACCGGTTGTGAATTTTGTGGATACAAGTACAACACGGATTTTAACTGGATGTGGTCATCTTTAGATGTACTGTTCAAATACCTTTGCAGCCCGTCTCTTAATGGTCAGCTCAAAGATAGGGAGGATAAGGAGACTGACCTACCCTAAAGATCCAGTCCAAGTACCTCTCCGGGCAGGTACAGAGGAAGCACACTGGTAGGCTGTTCTGGGAGCCTCGCCACGCCTCTTGCATACCTGTCAGATAAATAAGTAGAGGACTTCAGTCTCTTGTGATGTCAGTCTGGCACAGTTTGTGAGAGTTTAATGATCAATAATTAAACTCACGGTTGACTACTTTATGAGAGTTTAATGATCAATAATTAAACTCACGGTTGACTACTTTATGAATATCTGTTATCATGAGTAGTGTCTTCATCTGTGAAACACTTGCCTACTTGCCTTGGTTCTTTGTAGGTTTTACATTAGGGTTTGTGAGTGTGTGAAGGTATGGATGAATTGATATCATCTGACTAAATAGTGTTGCAAATTTGCCATGCCCAAACAGCATGAAAGCACAATATTTAAATGTACAAAGTGCTGTCGAGGAGTTGTTGTTTTAAAGGGTTTTGTGTGTTTTCTGTTTGTTTTAATTTGTCATTGAATAACACTGTGGCAAAGGAAAGTGATTTCTTACAGAGATTTTGTTCTCAGAATTTCTGTGACGCTTTAAAAACAGAAACATTTACATTAAACAAACAACAAGGCTCCGGGGTGGGAGTGTGTGTGCGTGTGCGTGTGTGTGTGTGTGTGTGTGTGTGCGTGTGCGTGTGTGTGTGTGTGTTTTACGCTGCTTTGCTTGTAGAGCAGGTTACCAGCAGACACTTACTGTTAGTCTGTGTTACTTGAAGTTATCTTAGGTATCAGTTCTTTGTCCCAAAAAAAAAAAAAATCCAGAGTTGACATTAAGTATGTAATTTAAAATCTTTAAATTAGTGCCATTGTTCTTGTCAGCCAGTGTCAAAGCCAAGCCAAGTTAACCTGAATAAATGCAATTTGCATATTGGTGTCTGAAAATACAGAAGCATTGCATCACAGCAACACAATACACACAGTGTCTAAAACTGTGAGGCCTTTGTTTTATTGGATTAACAGTTAGATTGGTTGTTGCTGTGTTGCTTTACTTTTAAAGCAAACCACAGATCAAATGTTCCAATTGTAAAAATGATTGCTGTCAAGGGCTCTTCCTTTAAAGCTAAAGAAATGGTATTTATCCCTGAAATTTAAAACAGAGACATTTAGAAAATGTTGCCCTTAAACATACATTTATGTGGTTGTTTCGCTCATCAGATTTATTAAATTGTAATGTATATAAAAAGAGAATGCAGGTGATTATCTTGTGTTATTTGGTTTTGTTTTCTAGACACTAGAGCCAGGAGCACACTGTTAGTAACGGGGGAAGCGTTGGTAGGGATATTGGTAGATAATCACAGGGCCTGATGGTGGGTGTGGAGCTGTTGGATTATGTGCCCTGTCACATCAGTACAGATTATTACACAGCTTTAGACCAGGTGATTGAGGAGGGGAGGGAGTTGCTCTTCAGGACTTGACGTTCTGGTCTTGCTCTGCAGCTTTTAGAAATGTTTCTTGACCTGCATGTTTCTTATCTGTTTCTAATAGCCAGCATCTCAGGGCTAGTAATTATGCACTGCCGGCGGGGGGTATATTTTAAGCCTGCAATTGTTTTGAGCCTTTCCAGATTTTCCTGTCCTGCCTTAATACAGTAGTAAGTAGTTTGTATACACATGGATTAGAACCAAAGTCATTGTATTTATCTTGCTCTTAATTGTATTATTACTTGTACTGTGATTCTTGAAATGTATTTTTGTTTACGACTGTAAGTTGCCCTGGATAAGGGCGTCTGCTAAGAAATAAATAATAATAATAATAATAATAATAATAATAATAATAATAATAATAATAATAATAATAATAATAATAATAAATGGATTGGCTAGATAAGCTCAGGTCTGTATATTTAAATATGCACTAAAATAAATCTGCACTAAAATCTCTTATCTCAAACCTAAATGATTCACAGAATAGCTGGTCTACACTCCCATCAATGAGTTATAAAGAGTATTGCTAGAGGCAGGGTTAGGTATAATTCCATTTTTAGTTTTTCAAACCAGCAGATAAGACTTCATTATTGAACTTCCATTTGTATTGGAATCCATTGACCCTGCTGCAAGCGGAAATTTAAGGAGGAAAATAAATGTAGGTCATGCTGAGAATTGCACTATTCAAGATGCTCCTCTGAGGGTTTGATTTAGCTGGTTCCTTCTGCAGCATTGATACTGACGAAGCACACCACCTTCTCCAGGGTGACACTTAGGGTTCCTTTTGTCTTGCAGTTACTGATGTAGAACTCAAACGGCTGAAAGATGCCTTCAAGAGAACCAGTGGGCTGTCCTACTACATGAACCAGCAAGGCTTCATCAGAGAAGTGCTGGGAGATGTGGTTCCACCCAAGGTTGCAGAGGTAATTTTAATATATATATTTTAAAATGTTTAAATGTGGTAATGCACAATTACTGTAATTCAAGAAGAAAACCGTGTTGTGTAATTTGCTACAGTATGTGATGTGGCAATTATAAACCTGTTTTTTGTTTGCATTCTATTACATTAGGCCCGTGTCCATGGTAGCTGATGAGTTGAGACATTGACTGTCAGACAGACATCTGCACGTCACACATTCTTCACTCTTAACAGTCCTGCCTGTCAGATACACTAGTTTAATGTAAATGGATGTTTAATAATCTGTGGTTTACAGGGCTCAGGTTTTAGCCTATTGAGCTCTCTTGTTTTGATGTACTGCCTGTAGTAAGTCAGTCCACTTTTAAATGTTTTCTCCAGGCCTGTGCATTTCATATTCATTTCAGGGCTGAGCACATTATTTAAACCACTTCATTAAAATCTAGACTGATCTGCATTGGTAAAAGCAAAGTCTCTTATTGAATTTATTAATAATCACGTTCAACAATCACACATTTCATTGAATTGCACAAAAGGTCATAGTTCTAAATAGGAAACCACAAACACATTCATTGGGGAATCCCTGCTAGTTCTCCAGTTATTTATTGTAGATTTAAACATAATTCCCATACACTGTACTTGTTATAAAAATTATACACATGTTGTGAAATGTTTTACATACCAGTACACAGTACTTTTAAACCTTGCTGTCTTTGATTCTTCTAATCTCCCTGCATTTTGAATTCTAGGTTCAGAACGTCTGAAACAAAAAAGAAAAGTTAAATAAGGCAATTGCTCTACCTTCAAAAAAAAAGGGAAAGAGTTAGTGATTCTTTAAAGTGTACATTTGTACAGCAGCTATCATCTCTAAACATGTGATTTATTCTTAATTGGAACACTACACTGTCTCTGCCTGCAAATGCTGGCTATTGATTTCGCTGTGAAAGATATGATACATGACAGGCTCCATTTAAAAGGGGGTAAGTGGTGGAATACTCAGCCATTCATCCTGAGAAAACAGAGACAAGGATTTTATCGCACGAGCAACAAGCTATTTGTACCACAGTCTAATTTTGTTTGCTAGAAGGGATGTGATTTTACAGTGGGCAGGCAGAAAGAGCTGGAATTTTTTTCTCTTTACAAAGTAATCACACCCAAAGGTTGTTCTACTCTTGATTACAGAGGCCTATCATAATGACACATTATTTTTTTCATTTAATTATTTGCAAATCGTAAAGGTGTGATGCATGAGTTACCTATAATATATCACAATACATCTGCATGTATTTAAAACAGAAGGTGGCTAGAATCTGGGCTTAGGTTCAGAAAAAATGAAAGCATAATAACTACCATAACAAATATGCATGTATTGAAAGAGCCTCCCCCTTAACAATGATTTAAGTGAATATATAAAAAGATAAAATGCCTTAGGAACCCGATTGCATGCTGTTCTGGCTATGAGCACCTGCTGTGTTTCAAGTCCTATGCATTGCCAAAGGGATGGACATGTTTGGTGACCTTCAACTTGCCTTCTGGACGGTTATGGTTTCTGAGCAGGTTTCTTATGCCAGAGGATAGATTTTGACTGGGGCCTCGAGGAAGCATTTAACTGCTCCCTGATTGAACAAATTCCACTCCTGTGGCCTCAGACCCAGGGAAGGGCAGTATTAACAAGCAGCTACCTGGATCTTCCTTTTCTAATAAATGTGGCTTTTGCAGAAAAAGAAAAAAAATCACACTTAATCTAATCGTGCGCACTTTCAGTGAAGATGGTGTATTTTATACAGTATTTGATGTCCAGTATGTTTTCTTGAGCACTCTAGACACAGTTGAAATGTTTTTGTTTAAAATTTGAATTTCCATTAGGTTTGCAAAGTGTCTATCTTTAGAATCATAAGCTCCATTTTTGAAAGCATGAAAGGCCAATTAATTCAAAGGAGAGAGAATCATCTTTTCACAGTCCTGGTAATTGCATCATTTTTTTTTTTGTGCTTATGTTTGTGTTTTGAGAGGGAGAAATACATGAAGCAAGTGAGTTTAGATTGTACTGTGCATTGACGCTGTACCAATGGCAGAGGCGTTATTGTTCAGAGAGGCTGGGAGTGGCCTGTATATTACTCTGGACCTGCACAGTACATTGAATCTGTCAGAAAGATGATTGCACTGACCGGTAGCGAGTTCTTAGTCATTAATCCCCTTTTATTCTGTAGCGTTTGACATGCCTGTCTTAGGACATCGGTTCATTTAAAAAAAAACAATCCCACTGAAGGCTATAACAGCTTTCTCCCTCTCGTCCCCATCTACTTGATTAGTTTCAGGCTGGAATGGGATGCAGTCTTGTCTCGTCTCTGTAGACTGAAGGGTGTTAGTGTCGCGTGATGCTGAATATGACACTTCAGTTCATACCAGTGTTCTACACGAGGTTATCAGCTGTGCCGACCACCAAGATACAGCAGGGACTATAGTGAACCTCCTCGCACACTGATGAATAGAAAAAAAAAACACAACATTTTTATACGTGTAGTAAACCAGTCATTTAATCGAAACTCTGTTTTTATAATTCAGCTATATTGTATCAATCTTAATCTGAACTATTAGCTATGATTATGCTTTATAGAACCTGCTTATTCTATAAGTTAGTAGCTTTCAAAACCTTGACAGGCCATGTAATCACAGTGGCTCATTGATTAATTGAATCATTTTCATACTGGTACTGAGCACACTCTTAATAATGGCTTGCCGATCTACTGCCAGCTTCTTGGTATTCACAGCAGCTAGAGGAAAGAATTGCAAGCATCAGTAGAATGTAGCCCAGCAGATGCATATTCAAAAAAATACTAGAAGAAATCTAGATGAATCGGATAGTGACAGACAGAGATGATTAATTAAAAATTCTTTACTTTAGAAAGATAATACATTCTTTTATATAGCAAGACTACTTTCCTGACAAAAGTATTCTTTGCATTCATTAAAACACAAAGCTTTCGGTTGCTTGTAGGTAAAAAAAGACTAACAGCAGAGATGAGTTTTGCTTAAGGGATGAAGGAGAGGGAGGGAGGTACGGGATCCTCTGTAATAGTCCTTAGACAATGCCCTTGTCAGTGTTTTTTTCTGTGTTATTTTTAAGTGCCCTCTTTTATTGTTCTCACAAGAGATGCATATTATATTAGAAGCAGTGCTTTACATATATCTAGAGAACATCTTATTTAAAGGTGCTGAAACTTTCTCAGGACATTCTTTAGCACAGTTTAAAGATTATAGTCAAGGTTTACTGCTTTTTGTTATGCCTGTTCTATGGTTATGCATAGTATGAGATTTAAACATTTTTAAAGACATATCTTTTTTTTACCTCTAGGTAATCTACAATTCATTTGGTGGCACATCGAAAGGGCTTCATTTTAACAACTTAATAGTGGGACTAGTCTTACTAACGAGGGGAAGAGATGAAGAGAAGGCTAAATGTAAGTAGGATGTCTTCTGCAGTGTTGTATATACACAGGTTTTTAATCAGGAATGTTTTTTCCTTGTTCTTGTATATTTTTTTTATGTATTTCTAACCTTAAACATGATTATTTTCTAATAATACAGAAACTGACAAAACTGTATGTTAGATATTGCCAATAACCTGGTTCCTCTTGCTGGCTGTAAATCATTTTTGGAGCGCAGTGAAACGCATCTACTAGCTGTCATCTCCATGTTGGCACTATAGATCTGTAGACAGTAAATATAGTAGCTCTGTCATCTCTTTTCAGTGGTGAACATGCAAGTTCAGTTTGTGCTTGTTTTCTGGTACTGCAATACTTTCACCTCTGCAGTGTAGTGAGGTATTTCCTTTGTCTCCTTGCAGACATTTTCAGCCTCTTTGCCAGCGAATCAGGCAGCTATGTTGTTCGTGAGGAGATGGAGAGCAGGCTCCAGGCCGTGGATGGAGAAGTGCCCCCTTCACTGAGGAGGTGCTTCACTGAGGTCTGTGTCAATCCTCACAGAGATGCGCATTGGGATGTTAACTACAAAATCTAAATTATCTTCACATAGTTTTTTTTTTAAACAATGTCTCAATCATAAAATTCTAGGTGAAATAAAACAATTGGCCATAGCTGTAGAGTGTAATCTTACAATAATACATTTTGTGTTTTTATTATTTGTTTTTAGGGTGAGAAAGTAAATTATGAGAAGTTTAAGAGCTGGTTACTGCAGAACAAAGATGCGTTCACGTTTTCTCGCTGGCTGCTCTCCGGGGGAGTGTGTGTCACTCTTACCGATGACAGCGACACCCCCACCTTCTACCAGACACTGGCCGGAGTCACACACTGTACGGTTGCTTTTTTTTACTTGTATACTTTTGTCTATTGCTTATTTTTCAGAGGGTACTTTTTTTCTAGAGGATATAATTTGCATGAATCCTTATAAATTGTTAACTCACTAAGACAAGTGTTGACAAATCTTTATATGAGATAGTAATCTTAAATGTTGCTAAACTTTTTGGACGCATTTTGAAGCAATTACAAAGGCACATTTTCTGAAAGGAATAAAACAATTGGAATATTATAAAAAGAAGCAAGAAGGAGCACTTAAATAATTTGTATTCTTCTGAAAATGTACCCTTGCATTTGCTTATATCGTTTGAAACCATCCTAACACATAAATAGGTTCATGAAGTGAGTTGACATTTTCTGAATTATTCAGAAGTGCTATAGGGGACAGGAGCCTGTTATTTCAGATTCTAGGGAACCATAAGACTATGTAATGATCATTAAACTTTGACATATGTGAGTACAATCACTTTAATCATGCATTACTTCCATGTTCAGCTGTCAAATAGGCTTGCTGCTTCCATATCTGTGTTAGACACAGTTATTTCTATGGTAGGTGGGATCTTGGATATTAAACTTAGATGCAAGTCTTAGTCCAGTGGGAAATTCATCTATCTGCAGTAATCCTAAGTGACAGGCTTGCATTATTGCCGCCTCTTGTCCTGACTCTTCCTCATGTATTGCTGCTTTCAGGAAAGGCTCAGGGTTATGGGGTTCATGGCTGTGGCTCTATTGAAATGCTTTCACTACCACTTGCATGTTAAGGTGAATGACACTGCTGATACTGCTACTGAATATGAATAATGTTTCTGCATCTATTTGGAGTACTGGAAGTGCTGAGCAGTGAATGTGTGATGCCAATAATGCGTTCCTATTCTGTGCTCAATTCTGTGTATGATTAGTGAGTCCCCTGGAGAAGCTGGAGCCAGGGTTAGTAAGCTGCACTGTGTCCTTCCCAGGCCAGTCTCATCTCAGCCTTTCTTCCTGATGCAGTTTCATGATTTCCCTGGTGGTCCTGGGGGTTGTAAAGAAGAGCTTTGTGTCATTACCACAGTGCAGCACCTGGGTAAAGCTCTAATAAAATAGCCAGCTGGCTGGCAGAAAGGCAGTCCTGCTCACAGAGTGACTTCATTGAACTTGGTTACAGTTTGTTTGTCCTGTGAAAACATGTGATTTATAGAAGGGATTCCATGAATCTTAGGCTTGTTTGTTTATTTTAACAAGCCTTAGTTCAGGGGATTCCTATTGCCTGCAAATTTAATAAAGCTTTGTTTGCCTTGGAGAATGTACAATGACAACGTATCTTGATCAGACAGAGAGGAAATATGACAAAATAAAAAGAATGCCTTTCCCTATTTGACAAGCGTGTTAGACACGTATTGTAAAGTAATCCGGACCTGCCTTGCTTTTTAACAGGTGCAGGCTGGCGATGGAGAAGCACTGCATACTGAATGTACTGATTTTCTATGAAGGCTCTCCAAAGTAAATGTGTGTATTTAACCAGTCATGTGGAAGGAGGTTGTCCTGTTCCATGTAGTTTTAAAGGATTGCTACAGATGCTGTAGCAAAGAGTCTGAGGAGTTGTGAGTCGGCCTGGAGTAAAGTGTTCTCTGTCTTGATTTAAGCATTGACAGGCAGATTCAGCTGCAAGCTAAGAACTGTTAAGAAAAAGATTAGAACTCAATTTTGCTGTTCAGATTGTTGCTGTTCAGATTTTTTCCTTACTTAAAGCCTTATCCAAATCCAAGAGTGAAGACTGTCTTTATCCAAGATAGCATGCATCTGATTAGGTACGTAAACAGACTGCATGGCCCAGGCAATGTTAGATTTGTGTGTTTGTCACTTCAAGACAGTCAGGATATTAGCAAGTTGCAGGCCAGTCAGAGTAAGAACTTGCAGTGCATCTAATCTGCTGCCTGTGAGCTTGTTATCCTCTTACTGTAGCTTCCAGGGCTGCACACGTCTCTAATCATACGAGTCTGGCCCTTTGGGCAGCTCTTCCACAGCGATGAAGACCAGCGAGCCACAGTGATGACATGTGTGCCAGGAATCTTGGCCTGTGTTTTTATACTAATTCTGTTGTGATGAGTGTGGCATCTCAAAGTGGTGGTAAGGGTTAGGGTTCTTTAGACAGGAACTTGCCCCCTGGTGGGGTTTTGTATGGTGGACAGAAATCCTTATCCAGTGTCCATTGCCATGTGTGGAATATGGTATGCTGCTTCTGTTGCCAGCCTGACAGAATTGTGCCTTTAGGTGGGTAGCATTTAATAACATTGTTTGTAAACTAATATCGCTAGTTGTTGTTTGTGTGTACTATGAGCTGTGTTGTGTGCTCTTGGTTTCAGTTACTGTGTAGCACAGACTATATGTTTCCCATTCATTGTGATTTATTTATATATATTGGAGTAAAATTCATATGAAAGACTGGTGCTGTGTGGGGTAAAGTAATGGGTATCTTGGTTTATTGACCATTGATATTTGTCTTTTGTAAAATGCAATGTATTTTCCATTTGTAACTCAAACTCGGACACGCACACACACGGGATGCATTTTATTTTTTAAATGTTCTTGTTTATTCGCTGCCGTGTGTATGATTGTGTTTATAGGAGGCTTGCTGCCGAGCAATCCTATTAGCATAAGCAGTTGGCTTAACCTGGCAAAATAAAAACTGGTGACCTAACAATAGGCTAATCCTCTTACATATAAAATTGTATTTTAGATTTTGAAAATGTTCCTTATCCCAAAGCCAAAACTGTGTCATTGCTAATTATTTTCAGACCAGTAGCAGTCAGTTTATGAAGCTGTAAAGTGAAAATGAAAAATGAGGTGGAAGCTTTGTTGGCTGATGCTAACGAATCATTTCTGTTTTGCTTTTTGTTTTGTTGTTGGTTTTTTTAAAAACTTTCCTTAGTCAAAGGGGGAGGGGTTGTGTGTTTACATTAGACGGCACCCATTTAGGATACATCATATCCATACAGTATCAAGGACATTAGTAATGGGACCCAGGCTGACTGCTACATCATATCTATACAGTGTCAAGGACATTAGTAATGGGACCCAGGCTGACTGCTACATCATATCCATACAGTATCAAGGACATTAGTAATGGGACCCAGGCTGACTGCTACATCATATCCATGCAGTATCAAGGACATTAGTAATGGGACCCAGGCTGACTGCTACATCATATCCATACAGTATCAAGGACATTAGTAATGGGACCCAGGCTGAATGCTACATCATATCCATACAGTATCATGGACATTAGCAATGGGACCCGGGCTGAATGCTACATATCATATCTATACTGCGTCAAGGACATTAGCAATGGGACCCAGGCTGAATGCAAGGCTCTCCTTCCACAGCACACTCAGTTTACTTGTCATGTTAAAGGTGCCCTAGGATTCTCATCACTTACAGCTTTTACTTTCCTTTGCAGTGGAAGAATCGGATATCATCGACCTAGAGAAGCGCTACTGGCTATTGAAAGCTCAGTCAAGGACTGGGCGCTTTGATTTGGAAACGTTCGTTCCTTTAGTCTCGCCTCCCATTCATGCATCTCTAAGTGAAGGTAATGGAAAAGGCGTTATTGTTTAAAAGAACTGCTGGACACAGCTGTCATTAAAAACATACAGTGCACTGCACAAAGCTTTGTGCTTGTTTCAGCTGTGCTGTTTTACATTTACCTGCAGGGCTGGGCCAGGGAGAAGGGTGTCAGAACCCTTGACCAGTCATATCAAATCGTTTTCCTTTTTTCTGAAGTGGCTATTAAAGTGATTTACTGTATTTGATAAAAAAAAAAAAAAAATTCCAAACCCATTGACTGGTTGCTCTCTGTTCCAGGTCTATTTAATGCGTTTGATGAGAACCGCGACAATCACATCGACTTCAAAGAGATCTCTTGTGGGCTCTCGGCAAGCTGTAGAGGGCCTTTGGCAGAAAGACAGAAATGTATGTTTGTTTGACATCTTTATTTTTTTACAATTTATTGATAGTATTTAATGTTTTAAATAATTTAAAGCTGCTGTTCCTACATGATGGTGTAAAATACTGTAAAGTCCCTTTAGCAGTCAT
This sequence comes from Acipenser oxyrinchus oxyrinchus, assembly GCA_030684275.1. NCBI lineage: Eukaryota > Metazoa > Chordata > Actinopteri > Acipenseriformes > Acipenseridae > Acipenser > Acipenser oxyrinchus. The sequence continues at coordinate 25,017,214 of CM060272.1, forward strand.
ATACTGTATTTATTTATTATTAATCTTTATTTATCCAGGTAAAACTTGAATTCAGCATTTTACCTAATCGGTTTTAGGCAACTTACCTATTGATGCTTTTTTAATTACATTTTGTATTATTATTAGATGCAGCTGTTGTATGTAATCAGTGCATTAGAAAATACGTCATTGTGCAGCTTGTGCTTTTTATTCCTTTTACTGTTACTTGAGGAATCTGTCCTTTCACTGTGAAGAAGTCTGTTTGCTACAGGTCAGTATAGCTGAAGCATGTGTGCTCATATACACAATCTACTACAGTTCTGATTCTGAATTGGAGTTCGTAATGGAGACTGGCTGATCCTGCTGGATGCTGTGTTCGTAATGGAGTCTGGCTGGTCATGCTGGATTCTATTCGTAATGGAGTCTGGCTGGTCATGCTGGATTCTATTCGTAATGGAGTCTGGCTGGTCATGCTGGATTCTATTCGTAATGGAGTCTGGCTGATCATGCTGGATTCTATTCGTAATGGAGTCTGGCTGATCATGCTGGATTCTATTCGTAACGGAGTCTGGCTGATCATGCTGGATTCTATTCGTAATGGAGTCTGGCTGGTCATGCTGGATTCTATTCGTAATGGAGTCTGGCTGATCATGCTGGATGCTGTATTCGTAATGGAGTCTGGCTGGTCTTGCTGGATTCTATTCGTAATGGAGTCTGGCCTGTCATGCTGGATTCTATTCGTAACGGTGTCTGGCTGGTCATGCTTTATTCTATTCGTAATGGAGTCTGGCTGATCATGCTGGATTCTATCCCTAACGGAGTCTGGCTGATCATGCTGGATTCTATTCGTAACGGTGTCTGGCTGGTCATGCTTTATTCTATTCGTAATGGAGTCTGGCTGATCATGCTGGATTCTGTTCGTAATGGAGTCTGGCTGATCATGCTGGATACTGAATTCATTTCCCATGCAGTTTGTTTCAAGGTGTTTGATATTGACCGAGATGGGACTTTGTCCCCAAGTGAACTCGAGGAAATGGTTGCTGCGCTTTTAGAGGTCTGGAAGGACAACCGCACAGACACGATCTCTGTAAGTCATTTCTCAGCACATGTTCGCTGTGAGGTTACTGTCACTCTGTTTTAGGAATATTGGCGACGCCTTAGCATATTGTTTAGGTGACAGTAAATCTTACCATATTATACAGGTGATGGTAGATCTTACCATATTATACAGGTGATGGTAGATCTTAGCATATTATATATGTGATGGTAGTGACAGTAAATCTTAGCATATTATACAGGTGATGGTAAATCTTACCATATTATGCATGGTAGATCTTAGCATATTATATAGGTGATGGTAGTGACAGTAAATCTTAGCATATTATATAGGTGACAGTAAATCTTAGCATATTATACAGGTGACAGTAAATCTTACCATATTATACAGATTATGGTAGATTTTAGCATATTATATAGGTGATGGTAGTGACAGTAAATCTTAGCATATTATACAGGTGACAGTAAATCTTAGCATATTATACAGGTGACAGTAAATCTTACCATATTATACAGATTATGGTAGATTTTAGCATATTATATAGGTGATGGTAGTGACAGTAAATCTTAGCATATTATACAGGTGATGGTAGATCTTAGCATATTATACATAGGCACATCTGAATAAAGCAAAATTCTGTTGTTATTGTTATTTATTTATTTTATTTTATATTTTTTTGCCATTTTAAGGAATTGCACACCGATGTATCAGAAATTGTTGAAGACATCTTGAAATTGCATGATACCACTAAGGTAAGCAATTTCAAATCAAGTGCGGTTATAAAGTCATTGTAACACTTTGACATTCTGCTATTTGGTGGGGGGTGGGGGGGGGGTGTAGTGATGGATGCGTCATTTGGTCCCTCCACCTGTTGTACCAAGTTATATTGCAGTGATGTTTTTCCCACTACATCATTACACTGTGCCATGCTGACTACCCTGGCACAGGTGGTTTTCGCTCTTACTGTATGAACTCCCAAATAACAACTCCTTCATTTACTTTGTGGGTGGGTTGTTTTGGTTTTGTTATTTATGTATTTATATAATGTTTCTACAGATGGGACATTTGACCCTTGAAGACTATCAGATATGGAGTGTAAAGAGTGCGCTTGCCAATGAGTTTCTCAACCTCCTATTTCAGGTACTGTGAAGCAGAAAGGTCGGCACGTGTTTAATTCCAGCTCGTTTAATGGGAAGGGTCCTTAACAGAGTTTGTAGCTGCTTCTTAGTGTGTGCGTTTGTTGTTTTATTTTTATTTTGCAGGTGTGCCACATAGTTCTGGGTCTGAGACCTGCTACTCCAGAAGAGGAGGGTCAGATTATTAGGTACTAACTATATCTACCCTATTGCCGTCTTGCCAAAGAGATGTTGCAATGCCTAATTCATTATTCAGCATATGTGCTACAGTAGATTAGTAGACCTTCAATTTATGAGGATTATTCCTGTAGTAAAGGAAAGCAGTGTTATACTTTCCAAACAAAATCCACGCTAGGCCTGCACCCAGTCAAATGGTTTCAGAACTCCATTTGTTTAGATATATAATTAAAATGACCAGATAGAGGCTAGGAATTTCAGCAGTCAGATCCCTGGTAAATCTGCTCTGAACTGATCACACTTCTCACCACATGAATAAGTTTCCCCTGAGTCTGTAGGTTTCCTGATAGGAGTTTATCATGCAGCTATAGGGGAGGAACAGGTGGCGGTCTGGATGCTTTGGCTCCTATATCCTGATCAATGTACAGTATTTCATAGCTGGTTGTTCCAACACCTAGGACTGGGTGCAGTGTGAGTTTCTAACCCTGTTATAAGTATGTGATTTAAGTCGAACCCATAGATTGCAAGTTGAGAAATGATAAAAGACATGTGATGTAAAGCTAGCCTTGTCACTAATGGAATGCCTTGGTTATTTCCACTGTTGTGTAGGGGATGGCTAGAGAGAGAAAGCAGACATGGCCTGCAGCCTGCACAAAACTGGTTCCTCATTTCAATGCAGTGGTGGCAACAGTGGAAGGAATATGTCAAATATGTAAGTGGGAAGGACGCTCGTTTACCTGGGGTATAAACTGAAAGAAAAATGAATGGCCTGGTTACTCCGTGAATCTCAGGATCTGCTATGATGCTGATATTCTGACCCTATGCACAGGGTACAGCAGCTTCTGATCTCCTTGTCAGTTTTTTATGCATCACAGAAATCTGAAGTACAGTGTCACAGACAGTCGCAGTTAAACTTTGTCAGTTAAATGAAGTGCCCGTTGAGCTGTAGGGAGCAGGAATTGGCCAGTCACCAAGCCAATGAAAAGAAACAATGCTGGGTTCTGAAAGTAAATATTTGCTGATTTGGGAGTGAACTGGAAGACTTGCTACAGAACTGCAAGGAATGACCAAACAACTAATTGTTGGAGTAGGAGGGTTCTGTGAAGGGTGGATCAAATCAAATGTGCCATTCAGCCATTCGATCCCTTTTCATGTAGTGCAATATGAAATCACTGCATGCGTTTTTGCATTTGAGAGACAGTGCTCGGAAATTCTCATAGTGGTGTCTTTATTTTATGGTGTCAGTATCAGTACAATTCAGCTTTATTTTCTTTAGGACATTAAGCCAATCGTGGTTGAGCAGCCCTGTATCCACGGTGGAGGAAAGAGCCCACTTACAGCAGCTGCAGTGGAGCAAGGGGAGGACAAGGCAGGAATAATACATTCCTACAGTTCCTCAGAAGAAAAGTTTTCTGACAACATTTCCACAGCATCAGAGGCCTCAGAGACGACAGGCAGCAGTAAGTCTCTCCGAGGGTCTCATGTTGTAGTCAGATCTGCACAGCTCTGAATATCAGTAAGTCTCTCTGAGGGTCTCATGTTGTAATCAGATCTGCACAGCTCTGAATATCAGTAAGTCTCTCAGAGGGTCTCGTGTTGTAGTCAGATCTGCACAGCTCTGAATATCAAGAGAAGCATCTCGACAACAGCGCATACATCAAACACAAGAAACTGTTTCAAATGCAAAGTGAAATGGACGTGTTTTTTATTTTATAATATAATAGCGGCTAATAACCAAATACAAGTTTCAAACAGGAATTAAAAAGAATGCCAATATGAAGTTTGATTTGTTTAAAAGAATTCCTCATATTTCTGTTGTTGCGGGTCTAATTTTTCAGTTTCAGTTCTTCACGTTGCTCAGAAGAAAGCCTGCATGTATCTTGGTTGTCGGATTTTGTTTCTCGTGCCCATAGTGTGTGCAGCACAGTGTGATTGCGAACACAGTTTGGGTGTACATAAGAAGAAGAAAAAAAAAGTGACGTGCAGTGCAGGCAGCCCCTTGTACCAGGAATCCCTTTCTGACTGTTTGTCAATACAGTACTCGGCTCTTAATGCACGTATTACAAAAATAAGTCAATACAATAAAATACTGAACTTCCTTGCTCAAGGTCAAACTTTCACATCTATGACACAGTATCATTTAAAACTGCTGGCCATAATAGATATATGTGCATATAGTGTCCAATAATTTATTATAATTTGTAGCCAAGTTATTGGATGTACCTGACTGATTATTTGGAAACCCTTGTGTTTTTTATCTTTCTTGACTACATTTCAGAGTGCTACCCAAAACTGTTCTTTTATAATGAATAAACCTACAACATCCTGTTCTGATTGTTGCGGGACGGGTAACCTTGTCAAACATTTATTACAGCGGAAACTAACTCTTTTTTTTTTTTCTTCAGGTTTAATTCTGTCCAGTGCAGCTGGAGATGTTTGCTTTGCTAGGCAGCCCAATTCATCAGACAACAACAACCAGTGCTTTCTGGGTGCCAACGGGAATGTGTTGTCACAGCTTTCTCCCCAGAAACCAGGAGCCATCGATAACCAACCGCTAGTCACCCAAGAGGTTGCCAAGGTGGGGTTTAACACAGGCTTAGATAGAAGTGGCTTCAGCAACAACGGGGATCAAAGCTGTTGTGGCTTCAAAAGTCATGCTCTGATACTCAAAGCGTGTTTCTGAAATCGGCTTCACACAGTACGTAGTGTTCCATATACAGTGCTGCTGTAAAAACATTAGAGATCGCATACCAGAAATATCATGAATGTTTTGAACAAAGTTGTTTCTCTGTGCTGAGCTTGGGTTCGTGAGAAATGTTTTTTTCAAATTACCAATCTTTCTCTTCAGGCTCCTACTTTAACTATGGAAGGGGGGCGATTAAAGCTTTCTGTGCAGTTGACTCAAGGTAGAGACTATGAGACAGTACCTGAGTCTGTGTGGAGAGCACTCTGCCATTGGTATGGAGCCAACCTTAGTTTACCTCGGCCAGTAAGTACTACCGTAACAAATATCCCACAATACCCACACACCCTTGAGCTGGTGGCCGTGTTTAACTTATTAAATACTTTCAGTATCTAATAAGTATTGTATAGTGGCAGACCCATGACTAGTATTGGTTAACTGCTGTTCTGTTTTGCATGATATTTGTTTGTTCTAGTTCCGGGGACTGTTTTTTTCTGCAGTGTTTAAAGAGTTAATTTTAGCTATTCTGTACATTCCATGTCTCAGATAAAGGGCGCATATTAACACTTTATGTGTATTTCTTCCTCTTCTGAAACATTCTTTAGGTCATTAAACACAGCAGAAGTGAGCAGGCAGAGCTGGAACTGTTCCCTCGCTACCTGCTCTTCCTGCGACAGCAACCTGCCACGCGGACACAGCAGTCCAACATCTGGGTCAATATGGGTATGATGAGCCTGAGAATGTTTCCTCAGCATGTCCCCAGAGGTAATGTAAGAGTGCAGCAAGAAGCAGGCAGCTCAGGCCGGGCGCTGGCAGTCTGCACATAACTTCATCAGGCTACGTCATTGTGTTCAATTCCAATACATTATAGTGCAGGTGGAAGTGTTGAAATCTGCCTGTTATGCAGCCTGGTCATTGCAAGCTGTTCACCTTTAATATTAAAGGTCTGTTTTGCATTCTAGTTTAAAAGTGCAAATGCACAGAACCTGAGAAATGTATACTCACAGAACAATGTGTTTTATTTAAGCGGGTTGCTTATTAACGGTTTCTCTATTTAGGTGAGACTATAAAGAACTTGTGTTTATTTTGTTCCCATTTGTAATTACCATTTACAAAATAATGCAATACATTTAATATACTGTAATAATAATTACAATACAAACATTTCAACCTGGCCCCTTCCATGCACATCCTTAGCTGTACCCTGGTGTTCTACACTCAGTAGAGGGACTGATTTGCTGTTTTGGTTCATGGCTTTATATGTTTCTAATTGGGAAGCCTTGTGTTCATTTTTAATTTTTAATTTAGTTTTGTTTATGAAATTTATGATCTGGGATGCTTTAATTTGTGTGTTTGAATCAATCAGACGTGATTAATTCCCTGCACTAATGTATTGACAAATCCTTTTTATCAATTGCCTGTGCCCTTTCTTGCTGCTATCTTACAACTAATCCTCTCACTGTCGATTTACCAAACATTGTTGCTTTTTGTTTCTTTTAATGATGTGTTCTTGTTTCAGTAATGCACATGTCTTTATGCAATTGTATTTTTATATTGATGGCTTCCTGTTATTGTTTTAATATAATCTAATAGCAGATTATCATTTTAAATCAAAATCACTATCCGCTACCATTTGCGCACAAGGCTAATAACCCTTTCAAAACATAGACTATTGTGGTCCCTTCTGCATGGCAGATTGGCAAACCAGTCTCCGACATACTGCGTTATCTGTTACAATCATTAAGATGGTAAAGCTGTTTAATTGTACTAAAAGGTACTTGTTGAAAAGTTATCTTATAGTAGAGAACATCAACTGTAATATATATATATATATATATATATAATATAGTTTATTTTCTCTATATATGCAGTTACAGTGTTTAACTACAGTGAGTCATTCTGTGGGATCGGTTTTGTCTTCTGGGCAAATCCATTGCATGCTATTGTTGGACTTAAGTCTGACTCGTAGGTTCTCTAGAAACATGACACACAGGACAGAAACATCTTCACAGTCCTGTACAAATTGCTGGTGCAGCATAAAGGGAAGTAGGGCACTACTTTCCACTGCTGTGGCCCTGCCACCATATAACTGGTAACAACATACTGGCTTTACCGATCAGCTTTCCAAATGTCTGTGCTAGTACAGCCACAATCCACTGTTGTACTGCTGGTGAAATACTATGCTAGCGGTCAAAAGTATTTCTGCATATGTAGTTTGCTCTTTTTACAGTAGATGCACAAATGTTGACCTGCAGTGAAATGTATGTTTTCAGATCATTTTAAAATAGCAATTTCATTGGTCTCAACACAGGAAATGTACCTTCTCCCAACGCCCCGTTAAAGCGAGTGTTAGCATACACAGGCTGCTTTAGTCGAATGCAAACCATCAAAGACATCCATGAATACCTATCCCAGAGACTTCGGATTAAAGAGGAGGACATGCGGCTCTGGCTGTACAACAGCGAGGTAAAGAACATTCATGCTTTCAGTTGGTGGCTCCAAGATTCATGCTTCGCATTCTGGAAAATAAGTAATAAGAACATAAGAACATAAGAAGAATCTGTAATAAGAGGAAAGTCTTTGTAATATTTCTATTATCAGTGATGGTTGAGTGGAAGCATGCATAACTAGACCCAATGAAGCGTGTTCTGGTTAGCTGAAGCTTTACAGTCCTGCTGTGTTGCACTACTTGGTTTACAACATTAGGAGTCGTTGTGGTCTATGTGCATCACCCTACCATGTTGTAACTTGGATTTTGTTGCAGAATTACCTGACACTTCTCGATGATGAGGATCACACCTTAGAGTATTTGAAAATCCAAGATGAGCAGCACTTAGTAATCGAAGGTATTTCTTGAAGCTTCATACCAATATAATGATTAATAGAATAAATTTGATAATTTGTGTGACATAACGCTGTCATTTCTTTTCTTAGTTCGGAACAAAGACATGAGCTGGCCTGAGGAGATGTCCTTCATAGCAAACAGCAGCAAAATGGATCGACATAAAGGTACGTTCTGTGCATATGGAGGGGTTGCAGTGATATTCCACTGTGATAAAGGTATGTTCTGTGCATATGGAGGGGTTGCAGTGATGTTCCACTGTGATAAAGGTATGTTCTGTGCATATGGAGGGGTTGCAGTGATATTCCACTGTGATAAAGGTATGTTCTGTGCATATGGAGGGGTTGCAGTGATGTTCCACTGTGATAAAGGTATGTTCTGTGCATATGGAGGGGTTGCAGTGATGTTCCACTGTGATAAAGGTATGTTCTGTGCATATGGAGGGGTTGCAGTGATGTTCCACTGTGATAAAGGTATGTTCTGTGCATGTGGAGGGGTTGCAGTGATATTCCACTGTGATAAAGGTATGTTCTGTGCATGTGGAGGGGGTGCAGTGATGTTCCACTGTGATAAAGGTACGTTCTGTGCATATGGAGGGGTTGCAGTGATATCCCACTGTGATGTATCAGTAAAATATAAAAAATAAATTGGAATGTTTGGAAGCATAACTTCCTTTGTTTAAAACCTGTTATAAAAAAAATACATCTTTGAAAGTAACTTAGAAATACAAATGTTCTTGTATTAGCAGAGTATTCAGGATAGATTTTTATTGGATAGTGCAGTCATATTTATATAAGTGTTGCTGAGTACTGTAATTCATGGTTAAAAGATGTAATTAAAATAGTTAATATTGTATTGTATGCTATGAAAAAAAAACATTCTGTTATGAAGTTTATTTCAATTTCTTGCAGTTCCAACTGAAAAGGGTGCTACAGGATTAAGTAATTTGGGAAACACATGTTTTATGAACTCCAGCATCCAGTGTGTCAGTAACACACAGCCACTAACACAGTACTTCATCTCAGGGAGGCACCTCTATGAGCTCAACAGGTATTTTTAGAATCATTTACAGTTCAAACAGTATATATTCTATGTGCAGCGCATTTGTGGTGCTTTGACGGAGAGAAGCAGATGTTGATCAAAGATCACATTTTTCTTTAAATAACAGGACTAACCCACTAGGAATGAGAGGCCATATGGCTAAATGCTACGGTGATTTAGTCCAAGAGCTTTGGAGTGGAACTCAGAAGAATGTGGCCCCACTAAAACTCAGGGTAGGCAGGCATCATATTTCTATTCCATTTATTTTCTTGTTCTAATAAACATAGAGACCATTGTATATGGCCAACTGCTTTTCTGTGTTATAAAACAAAACAAAACAGTAATTCATCTGAATCCTTGTTTTTTGTTTTTTGTGTTTTTTTTATTGTATCTTAGTGGACAATTGCAAAGTACGCGCCAAGATTTAATGGTTTTCAGCAGCAGGACTCTCAAGAACTCCTGGCGTTCTTACTGGATGGTCTTCATGAGGACCTGAACCGAGTTCACGACAAACCGTATGCTGAGCTTAAAGACAGCGATGGGCGCCCGGACTGGGAGGTGGCAGCTGAGGTTTGTGTGTTGATCTGTGTTCTCCTGGAAGAACACGGCAGGGTTCACATTGGGTTGGAAAATGCCTCATCCGTTATTGACCTTTTCCTCTTTCAGGCCTGGGAGAATCACTTGAGGAGAAATAGATCGATCGTGGTGGATTTGTTTCATGGGCAGCTCAAATCTCAGGTCAAATGCAAAACCTGTGGACACATCAGTGCACGATTTGATCCTTTCAACTTCCTGTCTCTGCCCCTACCAATGGACAGTTACATGCACTTAGAAATCACAGGTGAGTAGCAGAAAGGAGGACATGTGCTGGAACACAATCAAGTTAATACCAATAACCGGTGAACAGGCACACCTAGTTTACCGAACTGTGAACTATTAATGAACAGCTTAGGCTAGGAATGAGCTATGTGATGCTCTGCAATGATGAACCACTGTTTCTCCAGCAACATTTAATGAAACTCGTAACATTCTTTTGTCAGTGTCTTAATATTTCCAAGTTGAAATGTTTTTCAGAGAATTGTACTAGCTTCTTTTACTTTGTATGCTCCACTTGCAAGTAGATATTTTCAAGCAAACTGTTTGTCTTGTTGTTTCATTTTGGTATTACCTTTAACTTTTTTCAGTGATCAAACTAGATGGTTCCACCCCTATTCGATATGGTCTGCGTTTGAATATGGATGAGAAGTACACTGGTTTGAAGAAGCAGCTAAGTGAACTGTGTATTCTGAAACCTGAACAGATCCTACTGGCAGAAGTGTATGGCTCAAACATAAAGGTGAGGAATGCCCCCAGTGCACAGCAGCATGTTCAAACACTACAGAGACCTGCCCGTCACATTACTCCTTTGTATTTTTATTTGCTGTTAGAATTTCCCACAGGACAATCAGAAGGTGCGCCTCTCTGTGAGTGGATTCCTGTGTGCCTTTGAGATTCCTGTCCCTGGATCACCTACATCTGTTTCTTCTCCTGTACAAACAGGTGAGGATTGTTTGACATTAGCACAATATTGGAATTTGCAATCTACATTTATTTTGAGAATCCATACTGGAGTCAGACAGTGACGTGATAGCTCAGCATGTAGGCCAATGAAACTAAATGATGTTTTGCGCAAGACAGCTATTTCTATTGCTTCTTCTCTCTTTAGCTATGTGTGCACAAATAGGCATCCAAGATTACATCTGTATATGATATAAAGAAAGTTGGTTTCTTTTGCTTAAATCAATTTGGAATTCTTTGTATACACCCTGTTTGTGATGATATTTAATTCTGCATTTGGCCTCCTAGAACTCCCCTCATTGGCTAATGGAATACCTACCATAAATAGCAATGGAATCCATTCCCAACCAAAGCTGATTCCGAACGGAATGCCCAGTACTGTGGTACCATGTGGAACAGAGAGGATCACTTCCAATGGCCATGTGACAGCACTTCCGGAGAGTCCTTTTATAGGATACATCATTGCAATTCACAGGAAAATGGTAAAGAAAATGTGCTGCCTTATTGCACCATGCTATAGTCATTTACATATTATTCTCCCAGTTAGCCCAAACAGTATAAAAACTTCTTTTTTTTTTTTTTGACAGATGCGGACAGAATTATATTTCCTGTCATCGCAGAAGAATCGACCCAGCCTTTTTGGAATGCCACTAATAGTGCCCTGTACTGTCCACACCAGAAAGAAGGACCTGTACGATGCAGTGTGGATTCAGGTCTCTCGTCTCGCCAGCCCACTTCCCCCACAGGAGGCCAGTAACCATGCCCAGGACTGGTTAGTATGTTTGCTGGGAGTGGACATTATGCAGGGATCCTAGTCTAGCTCACCCGGTAAAGGCACAACCAGGTGGTGTGCAAGCTGAGTCACGAGTCACGCTGAGTATAAAGAGCTGTTTGGCTTGGGATTGGAGGACGCCTGCTGAACTTCAGTTCTCTTTAACTGTTATGAGGTTTGCTGCAGAGAGAGAGAACATAATTGCACATTCTAATTGGGGAGAAAAACAAGGGTAAAATAAGTGCAACTACATTTTGTGATCCCATCATGTCTCTGTGTATATTTATTATGAAATTATATTTCTTTAAAATGTGTCACTGCTTTGTTCACAAAAACACAAATATTTCTCTTGATTTTGTCTTCTAGTGATGACAGCATGGGCTATCAGTATCCATTCACTCTCCGTGTTGTCCAGAAAGATGGAAATTCTTGTGCCTGGTGCCCTTGGTATAGGTAAGAGATTTAATAACACTACTACTAATACACTAGTAGGTTCTTTCACCTCAAACACGTCCAGCTTTTTGCACGTACATGACGTGACTTTAGAAGTTGTTGTCATTTTTTGAATGGAAAGTAATTTGTTGCAGAAGCATTCAAAGCGTTTCTCTGTTTTAGATTCTGTAGAGGCTGTATGGTTGACTGCAGTGAAGACAGGGCTTTTGTTGGGAATGCATACATTGCCATAGACTGGGATCCCACAGCGCTGCACCTCCGCTATCAGACTTCACAAGAAAGGGTGAGAAGAAGCTTTATCTCCTCAAAATACAAATAGAATTCAATTCTGATTGCTTAGCAGTTTGTGCCTTTAATATACCCGGCGTAACTAAACCCTAGAAAGGTCAGTGAAGAATTAAAGTGGCAGTATCAAGATCTACTGCTGTTTAGGTTGTTAAAATAGACCCCGCTGTTTCTTACTTGGAGTTAACAGTAAATGAATCTTGAATGATAAGAAGTGTTGTGCTGAAATGTGGGTGTATGGTTTCCAGATTGTGGAGGAGCATGAAAGTGTGGAGCTGAGCAGACGTGCCCAAGCAGAGCCCATCAGTTTGGACAACTGCTTGCGAGCGTTCACCAGTGAGGAGGAGCTGGGGGAGGATGAGATGTATTACTGCTCCAAGTGCCAGACCCATCGCCTAGCCACCAAGAAGCTGGACCTCTGGAGGCTGCCACCCATACTGGTCATTGTTACAACTAGACAACGTGTCTCCTTTTGTACACTTCCCATGGTGTTCTAGGGATTCAGGTTTATTTAAATCTGAGAGAAGCAGGTGTGAGAGACAGATCAAACCCAGCAGCATGTTTCTCGAGGGAAGTCATTATACAGCTTATCTGGGGCTGAAACATGTACTGTGGCGGTTGTATGGCATTGTGTACAATATGCAGTAATATCACAGCCTGGAGTGTATTCAAGATTTTCTATTAACTGGGTGTTGTTTGTTTTTCAGATCATTCACTTGAAGCGCTTCCAGTTTGTGAATGGTCGCTGGATCAAGTCCCAGAAGATAGTGAAGTTTCCTTGTGAACAGTTTGACCCTGGAGCCTTCCTGGTGCCGCGGGATCCAGGTCCGTGTCAGCACAGAGAAGTCACTTCTCAGGGAGACGATCAGTCCGAGACAAAGAGATGTGAGATTACCAACGTGCACACAACTGGAACTGGGGACGGGCTGGCGGCTGGGCCCCAAGAACTCAACGCAGGCTTTATAAACAACATCAAAGGTTTGCTTTTACACATACCTGCTGCTATTTCATTTTTCTTAAGGAGTTATAACAGTATTATATAGTTATTGCAATATCAGGCCCCACTGGGGCTGAAGCTTGTTAGTGTCAGAGTGTCAGAATCTGGGAAGTATGGAAAATCACTATGGGAATGGGAATACATACAGTCATGTAAATCTTTTTTTAAGATGACAGAATTGTGTATAGATAATCGTTTTATTGTGTATTTGAAAAGGTAACATTCTGACACTAGTGTTTTACTAAGTATGAACAGTATGACAAGAGGATGGTTTAGAGCAGCATGTCTTGTATATGCTGCTTTCATTAATAAGGAGGAGTCTTTCATGAGTTGCCTTCAATTGGACTGATTACTTGCACAACATGTTCCTGCATATGAATCGTAATAGAAATCAAGTTTTAAAGACGACAGTGGAAGCTATTGGTGAATACTGTTGATGCTTTGTTTTAGTGAAATGAAAAAATGATGTTAAACATTGAGCGAATGAAGCCCTTGATATCATCAGATTATAACAGAACTGGCAGGTATTTCCAGTTAAAATGTAGACATATTTCCATTTGTTTCTGTATTTTGTTAAAATGGAATACTTTCCTTTATATTTGTAGCCTCTCAGTCATCTGGAAAGAAATGCAATATCCCATCAAGCAGAAGCAGCCCGTGCAATAGCCCTAAAAACCAGGGGCGAGGCAAAGGCAGACTGCGCTTGCCACAGCTGGGAGGCAAAACGAAACTGTCAAGTAGCAAAGAAAGCTTGGACATGAGAATGGAGAGTGGCTCTGAGCTGGAGCAGACAGCCTCTTCTGACTTGGAGGGGAGTTTGAGTGAAGGCAATGCTGAAGAGCTGTTGCACGAGGAGGGAGCCGGCAGGGTTCTGCTGAACGGACTGGGACACGAGAAGCAGCACAATGACTGCAGTGACCATCATCCACACAGCACTGACCACCAAAGAGATCAAGTCGCTCTGAAGCCTTTGTACAACTTGTATGCAATTTCAGTAAGTATGTTTCTTGTATACAGATTTAGGTAACCCATTCGATAAACATTTTAGCTGGGGGTTAAACTATTAATCAATACAAAAATGGCATGTTTAATTTCATGATCATGTACGTTCGATGTTTGATTTGTTTGTTATACAATGGTTGGGAATCACAATTGAAATAATACAAAGGAGAGTGTTAATGTTGGGGTTGATAGTAGTTTGTTACAAGACAGATTGTTAGGATGACTAAAATGGTGAAAATGAAAACCAGTTCCTGGTTGTGTATTGGCTATGTTCATTATATGTTCACTTTCTCAACTTTTCTTTAGTGCCATTCAGGAATCCTGGGGGGAGGCCACTATGTGACATATGCCAAAAACCCAAACGATAAATGGTACTGTTTCAATGACAGCAGTTGTAAGGTAAGCAGCTTATGTTATAAAACACATCTTTAAAGATTGCACCTTGTGAATTTTACCAATACCATTATGGTACTAATCCGGGCCTTTGGACTTCCGTTTCAACCTGGTCCGTTTCAACCAAATGTGTCTGACTACGCATCTAGGGGCCAGAATGCTGTGGTACAAATGTGTCTTACTACGCATCTAGGGGGCAGAACGCTGTGGTACAAATGTGTCTGACTACGCATCTAGGAGTCGTCTGCAAAACGTTTGTCTTCTAAAGATGCCATGATAAAATAATAGAAACATGAATGGAACAAAACAAAATTTTTCGAAAGTCAAGCATCAAAAGTCATTGCATTCTGATTAGAAAACACTGACATTTGTTTTTATTGTAATTGTCGTATAGCAAACTTGGAAAGTAAAGAGAAATGTGTAATGTGTAATTGTAAATTGTGCTTTCTTTGCAGGAAGTGCGTTGTGATGAGATAGACACAGACTCTGCCTACATTCTCTTCTATGAGCAGCAGGGTGTAGACTATGCACAGTTTCTGCCAAAGACCGATGGCAAAAAAATGGCAGACACAAGCAGCATGGATGAAGATTTTGAATCTGATTACAAGAAGTACTGTGTTCTCCAGTGAAAGAAAGTAAAAACATGCTGAGAATTTATGAACATCACTGCTAAACAAAACCCTTAAAGCCTGGAGTTTTTACAATTGATTTAACAAAGAAAAAATTGATTTGAAAAATAAACTTCATTAGTTATCATGCAACTCTTAAGCACAAAAGAAAAAAAATAATTTTAACAAACCACTAGATGTTAATTTTATTCATAGGGGGGTATTTAAACTGGTACTTTGTAGTCACACAGGACATTAAACTACACATACTGCTCTATACTGTATTGCCACACGAACAAATGTATCTTGTAGAAAGCACTTTACAAGACACTCGTTCTAAATTTAAATCTAAAATAATACAAAGTATCATATAAGCTGAGTAGAAACGTTATCTTACTCGGTTGAAATCCAATTGGTGTAAAAATGCTTGCTTAGTGCAAAACCTTTTTTCAACATATTGGTTATGCTTGCATAGCTAGTTTGTTTTAAATAACAGGCTTAAAGGTTTTTGAACATATGTTTATGACATTGTAAGTAGAAACCCTGATATGCTACCTCAATATTCTTGCAGTGTACTGACTAACCCTAACAGTAGCATGTTTTCAACTGCAAAGCTAAACAATTTGTGACAATAATAAATGTGTCTTTTTCACATAATGCTTGTAGTTCTTAGAACGTGTTTCCCTTTGACAATGGAAGGTCTACAGGAGAGTTTGTGCGTTTGCGGTTTTCAGGTTTAAATGTGTGAAGATGAATACAAAAGGCCCATATTGAGCCGGAGGCATTTCTGAATCTACGAGGTAGATATAAAGCAGGCTGTTACATAGAAAAGGGATCTTGGTTCTCACATTTGCTGCTGGTTTGGGTGCTCCACTTTTCTTCATTTGGAGGCTTCAGTGGGAAAGTTGTTTAGGGTCGGTGCCATAGATCAAGTAATCCCAGCCACTTTTTTTGTTTTACTGTTTTTTGTTGTTTTTTTAAGTTAAAATAAGATGCATTTGCCTGCATCTTCAATAGTTATTCAGTATGATTTATTTTAATTTTAATGGGGATGTTCAGTATGCCATATCATTGAGCACTCCCATTTTATGGAAATCTAGGCTTTGCTGATTTAATTTATTATTGCTTTTTAAAGATGTATTATTGTTATCAGTTTAGTATATTATTGTGATACTTGGCTTGCATATACGTTTTGTAAGAAAACATTTCACATCCTTCAACCAGGAATACAATTCGATTTTAACTTGCTTACTGCATTTTAAAATAATGTCCTTTTTAATGTTCTCTGAGTTGAAAACACATTATAATATATTATATTAGCACAGCGGTTCAGTGTGGTTAACTGTGCATAGACATGTCCTCGAGCTTTTGACAGCGGCATTAATATATCTGCTTCATGCGAAGATTATTCTTTTTCATGGGATTGAGTGGATTGGGGAGGGAGGGTCCCAGTGAAAGTGTGCTAGGTTGTTTTTCACTGTTGAACTGCTGCAGGACGCTAACAGCTAGTTCAGATGCACAGAGTCTGCTGGGGGACTGGTGAGTCGCAGTCTATAACAATGAATAACAGAAACCTTCAGCAGCACATTTTGGGTATATTCTTGTAGTTGGATTTGAATTGCTTGCCAAAAACACATGCCCTCCATTTAAACTATCAGCTTTTTTTTTTCTTGAAATGCTTTTATATATAGTTTTAACATCACCTTATTTCCCATTCAATATAAAAAAAAAAGATTTAGCCAGAACTGTCTATAGGTTTACATGCATCCCACTACAACTGCAGGCATACCCAGGATAAACAAAATGTTAATGACAAAATGTAACAAACGCCACCTATATGATAACATTGCAAAGACATGTGTGTAGTACTACCTGTGTGTTTAAAATAATTAACCTGAAGCTCACAATGTATTGTATTGTTACAAGGCATTGTGTAGGTATCATTTCTACAGAACTGCTTCTTGTGTCTTTTTTTTTTTAAATGTATATATGTCTTTAACCAATGTACAACTTTGTTTGAAATATTCCTATAACAGCACTGATCAGGATACTGATAAGATGGAAAATAGTTATGTTCTCCCCAGTGTTCTTCAGCCCTGATCAGGACCCATCTTTATCTTTCTTAAGAGAATTATTCTGAGCCTCTCTCACTATTAACATCAGCTGTGATTCACGGGCAGGCAGTGCAATGTGCTACTGTGCTGTATGTGTTTGGTCTGTTATACTGGTTGTAATCTTTTTGTAATTGTTTAATTAATTATCCTGGATTACCAGGAGATGTAATCAATTAACTATTACTACATTTGATTTAAAAAACAAACAAACAAACAAAAAAAAAAACATTGACATTGCACTGACTTTGAGATTTGTATGTACATAAGTGCTATGTAAATAAACCAATGAAAGTAATGTATTGGAATATGAGATGTAAAAAATGTACCAGTAATTGTATATGGAGTGATCTGTTTATCTGTAACTATTATTCAAGCAACAAATAAAATACTGTGGAAGCATCTAAAAATCGGGATTTTATTCCATTATTATTATTTATTTATTTATGTATTTATTTATTTGGCAGACATCTGTTACCATGGCAACTTACAGGTGTTACAGGGCGGTACAATATTTAAATACAGTATCTTTTAACAGTAAGTGCAAACTGTGATTATTGCTTGGTTATTGTGAATAAATATGTATAGATCCCCTTTCAGGGCTTGTGTGACAGGATGCTGCCTGCACGGAGCCATGAAGGGAAACGTCCACACAGTATGTATTTGAAAACGTCCGGATTTATTAAAGAAAAAGGCTTTAAAGTAAACCAGTCTCCCCTCTACCAGCAATGGTAATGGAAGCCAATACGGGGCTGCAGTCCCCAACAAACACACACTGCGTTACCCACAATCCTGCTGCACCAAACGACTCCTTTTAAATAGAAAAGTACAAAATGGCTTCATTGCTTCACAGAGCTGGCTCTATGTACTCCACAGCCTCGGGGTGAAGCATGCGGGTCGCCAGCCGCTCCATATCATCCAGGATCAACAAGCGCAGCCTCTGCTCCTAATCCTGAGAGAGAGAGAGAGAGAGAGACAGACACCGAGTCACAACTACACGCTGGTCTACACCTGCATTTCAGAGTCTGTGCTGCATCTGATACTGCCTGTGCTGCAGCTGGGATTGTGTCTGTGTGTGCTGCATCTGTTTTACTATACAACAGTGTTTGTGTGTGTGTCACAGTGTTTATTGTGTTTAGTTTACCTTGTGTAGGTGCTCTAGCCTCTCAATGTGTGTCTGTTTATAGCAGTGTCTGTGTTTACTGACAGAGATATTTTCCTGCTGCTAATTTGGTGTTAGTCACCAACCATTTGGTCAGTTAGTTCACCACCTAGAAGTGAATAAAATCTATAAATGATTCATTAATTGTCTCCACAAGACTTGAGAGAATTAGCATACCTTAATTAAAATATGAAATTGTTTTGCCGCTACCCAGAGCCCTGTTTGCAACCAACCACGAGGTGCGAGTTAAAACACAAAACAATATTAATTTAAACAATAAACTCCACACAAATACATAAACAACACAGTGAATTTTAATCATATATTACAGTTTAAGTGAATAATTAAATGAACCACTATGGATCCCAAAATGATAGATACAGATTGGCTAACAATGAATGTTTCAGGGAACAAGAACACCAGTAAATAGCGACGTCACTCCTTTGCAACCTCTTTACAGCAAACACACATCAATGAAAAAAACCATCTCAAACACACACGGTTATATTAAAAACAGGAAGACACAATAACCTTGTGTGTGCACATGAAATAATCAGTGGGGACAATAAGATAAATAATTCATAGATAAAAACAGCACAGCAACATAAAAACAAATACAGAAAACGGAGGCTGATGCGCTTTCGATTATGAAAAACAAAAAGGATTACATTAACCCGTTTAGCCAACCCCCCCCCCCAACAGGTTAAATAGCAATACGGTTTTGTTTTACGTGATGAGAATCCGAACTCAGTTTACTGTACTGTTAATGTGTTAAATTACCTTCTATTGCGACGTGAAACTTCAAGTAAGCATGGGGGGGGGCGGCCAATTTGGGAAACGCGCTTTCTGACATACTCTGTTATAACCGACAACGCGCCTTATGGAAGTCTATGTGGGTCGTTGTTTTAATGCTCGCGTTGTGCCCCGTAGCTAAATATCCCGGGGAGCTACGAACTTGTATAAAAAGCAGTTTTGTTGCTTTCCAAAGACGTATCATGCGTGTGGATCAGATGTTTGTAGACAAAACTACAATTGTTTACAATTGGCCGAATACAAGAATGCATGTAGTTTTAAAACATCTTCCTCTGGTGATCAATTCTGGTATTTACAGCAGACAAATATAAGGGGTTGTCCATATCCCGTATATTTCCATATTACCCATAATTCAATAGGTACTGATTTATGCTACTTAACTGGAAATGTATTTATATTTAAATTATATATATTTTTTAAAAATTAAAATTGTATAAAACATCGAAAATATAATCTCGAAACAGTTTTTTTTTGACAATATAATATTTTAACTTATTTTAATATATTTAAATTAATGAAGACAAACCCTAAGTTGAATTTTAGCTAGTTATATGAATTATAAATATCTCTTGGAATTGTGTAATTAGAATATATCCCATTTACCCTAAATTGTAAAATTACTGATTTGTGAGATTTTACTCAAAAGCTATGTGTAATATACATATATATTATATTTTAAAGAATCAAAATTGTATAAAACATTAACCATATAATCCTCAACTATCACTTTGGTGACAATATAATAGTTTTAATCATTTTAATGTAGAAATCTAACGTAATAAAAACAAACCACAAATGTGCTTGTGACTAGTTATATCAGCTATAAATAACTATGGCACTCTTTATATATTATATAGCAAGAGCTGTATGGCTTGAGCTAGGGATTGGGCTTGGTGTAAGTGGGTGAGTAAATACAGTGCTGAGAAGAAGATATGGTGGAGTGAGTAGGTGGAGTGGAGCCCCTAGAGATGATAAGGGGGGGAGCAGGAGAGAGAGGGACGATGGGGAGGGGCGCGGAGGGTGAAGAGGGGGGGAAAGACGAGCCACGCGCGTCAAAAGGCCGGCGCTCATTTTACGCGCGTGGCTCGTCTTTCCCCCCCTCTTCACCCTCCGCGCCCCTCCCCATTGGACATAGACCACCCCACACCACTGACTCTTGACTCTTGACCCATGACCATTGACCTATGAGCCCTTCAACCTTTTATGAAATATATTTAATTTTTTAAAAATATTTTAACCCTTTAGACAACAAAAGTAATTAAAGAACCCTTTTGGAGATTCCTTTGAATTTTCGCAAAAAACTAAGATTTCACTTGTCATTGAAATAACCATAAATGAAAAGCTATGACAAATCTTTCACTACACATTTTCTTTATTTTGAACAGGTCAAATTATTGTTTCAAATAACACAAAATTGAATGTTTTGTAAAATAAAATCTGTTGTTTTACTCCAACAAATGTAACCCAATATAAAATAATGCAATAATAAAAAAAAACCTTTTTAATACTAAAACCAAAGAGACTTTGTACAACATACAACCACTGAAGCTGCAAAATATGCGTCTATTTTAAAATGGTTTCAATACAAAAATGCCCAACAAACGGATAAAACTTAATTTTAGATACATTTTCAGAGCAGAAACACTGTATTTACATTAAAAATTAAACTTTTTCTATTTTTTTTTTTACAAAAACATGAAATATATAAAAACATGAACATCTAGGGTTAGGGTTAGGGTTTAGGGTTAGGGTTAGGGTTAGGGTTAGGGCCAGGGCCAGGGCCAGGGTTAGGCCAGGTTACCAGGCCAGGCCAGGCCAGGCCAGGCCAGGCCAGGCCAGGCCAGGCCAGGGCCAGGCCAGGCCAGGCCAGGCCAGGCCAGGCCAGGCCAGGCCAGGCCAGGCCAGGCCAGGCCAGGCCAGGCCAGGCCAGGCCAGGCCAGGCCAGGCCAGGCCAGGCCAGGCCAGGCCAGGCCAGGCCAGGCCAGGCCAGGCCAGGCCAGGCCAGGCCAGGCCAGGCCAGGCCAGGCCAGGCCAGGCCAGGCCAGGCCAGGCCAGGCCAGGCCAGGCCAGGCCAGGCCAGGCCAGGCCAGGCCAGGCCAGGCCAGGCCAGGCCAGGCCAGGCCAGGCCAGGCCAGGCCAGGCCAGGCCAGGCCAGGCCAGGCCAGGCCAGGCCAGGCCAGGCCAGGCCAGGCCAGGCCAGGCCAGGCCAGGCCAGGCCAGGCCAGGCCAGGCCAGGCCAGGCCAGGCCAGGCCAGGCCAGGCCAGGCCAGGCCAGGCCAGGCCAGGCCAGGCCAGGCCAGGCCAGGCCAGGCCAGGCCAGGCCAGGCCAGGCCAGGCCAGGCCAGGCCAGGCCAGGCCAGGCCAGGCCAGGCCAGGCCAGGCCAGGCCAGGCCAGGCCAGGCCAGGCCAGGCCAGGCCAGGCCAGGCCAGGCCAGGCCAGGCCAGGCCAGGCCAGGCCAGGCCAGGCCAGGCCAGGCCAGGCCAGGCCAGGCCAGGCCAGGCCAGGCCAGGCCAGGCCAGGCCAGGCCAGGCCAGGCCAGGCCAGGCCAGGCCAGGCCAGGCCAGGCCAGGCCAGGCCAGGCCAGGCCAGGCCAGGCCAGGCCAGGCCAGGCCAGGCCAGGCCAGGCCAGGCCAGGCCAGGCCAGGCCAGGCCAGGCCAGGCCAGGCCAGGCCAGGCCAGGCCAGGCCAGGCCAGGCCAGGCCAGGCCAGGCCAGGCCAGGCCAGGCCAGGCCAGGCCAGGCCAGGCCAGGCCAGGCCAGGCCAGGCCAGGCCAGGCCAGGCCAGGCCAGGCCAGGCCAGGCCAGGCCAGGCCAGGCCAGGCCAGGCCAGGCCAGGCCAGGCCAGGCCAGGCCAGGCCAGGCCAGGCCAGGCCAGGCCAGGCCAGGCCAGGCCAGGCCAGGCCAGGCCAGGCCAGGCCAGGCCAGGCCAGGCCAGGCCAGGCCAGGCCAGGCCAGGCCAGGCCAGGCCAGGCCAGGCCAGGCCAGGCCAGGCCAGGCCAGGCCAGGCCAGGCCAGGCCAGGCCAGGCCAGGCCAGGCCAGGCCAGGCCAGGCCAGGCCAGGCCAGGCCAGGCCAGGCCAGGCCAGGCCAGGCCAGGCCAGGCCAGGCCAGGCCAGGCCAGGCCAGGCCAGGCCAGGCCAGGCCAGGCCAGGCCAGGCCAGGCCAGGCCAGGCCAGGCCAGGCCAGGCCAGGCCAGGCCAGGCCAGGCCAGGCCAGGCCAGGCCAGGCCAGGCCAGGCCAGGCCAGGCCAGGCCAGGCCAGGCCAGGCCAGGCCAGGCCAGGCCAGGCCAGGCCAGGCCAGGCCAGGCCAGGCCAGGCCAGGCCAGGCCAGGCCAGGCCAGGCCAGGCCAGGCCAGGCCAGGCCAGGCCAGGCCAGGCCAGGCCAGGCCAGGCCAGGCCAGGCCAGGCCAGGCCAGGCCAGGCCAGGCCAGGCCAGGCCAGGCCAGGCCAGGCCAGGCCAGGCCAGGCCAGGCCAGGCCAGGCCAGGCCAGGCCAGGCCAGGCCAGGCCAGGCCAGGCCAGGCCAGGCCAGGCCAGGCCAGGCCAGGCCAGGCCAGGCCAGGCCAGGCCAGGCCAGGCCAGGCCAGGCCAGGCCAGGCCAGGCCAGGCCAGGCCAGGCCAGGCCAGGCCAGGCCAGGCCAGGCCAGGCCAGGCCAGGCCAGGCCAGGCCAGGCCAGGCCAGGCCAGGCCAGGCCAGGCCAGGCCAGGCCAGGCCAGGCCAGGCCAGGCCAGGCCAGGCCAGGCCAGGCCAGGCCAGGCCAGGCCAGGCCAGGCCAGGCCAGGCCAGGCCAGGCCAGGCCAGGCCAGGCCAGGCCAGGCCAGGCCAGGCCAGGCCAGGCCAGGCCAGGCCAGGCCAGGCCAGGCCAGGCCAGGCCAGGCCAGGCCAGGCCAGGCCAGGCCAGGCCAGGCCAGGCCAGGCCAGGCCAGGCCAGGCCAGGCCAGGCCAGGCCAGGCCAGGCCAGGCCAGGCCAGGCCAGGCCAGGCCAGGCCAGGCCAGGCCAGGCCAGGCCAGGCCAGGCCAGGCCAGGCCAGGCCAGGCCAGGCCAGGCCAGGCCAGGCCAGGCCAGGCCAGGCCAGGCCAGGCCAGGCCAGGCCAGGCCAGGCCAGGCCAGGCCAGGCCAGGCCAGGCCAGGCCAGGCCAGGCCAGGCCAGGCCAGGCCAGGCCAGGCCAGGCCAGGCCAGGCCAGGCCAGGCCAGGCCAGGCCAGGCCAGGCCAGGCCAGGCCAGGCCAGGCCAGGCCAGGCCAGGCCAGGCCAGGCCAGGCCAGGCCAGGCCAGGCCAGGCCAGGCCAGGCCAGGCCAGGCCAGGCCAGGCCAGGCCAGGCCAGGCCAGGCCAGGCCAGGCCAGGCCAGGCCAGGCCAGGCCAGGCCAGGCCAGGCCAGGCCAGGCCAGGCCAGGCCAGGCCAGGCCAGGCCAGGCCAGGCCAGGCCAGGCCAGGCCAGGCCAGGCCAGGCCAGGCCAGGCCAGGCCAGGCCAGGCCAGGCCAGGCCAGGCCAGGCCAGGCCAGGCCAGGCCAGGCCAGGCCAGGCCAGGCCAGGCCAGGCCAGGCCAGGCCAGGCCAGGCCAGGCCAGGCCAGGCCAGGCCAGGCCAGGCCAGG
Organism: Acipenser oxyrinchus oxyrinchus; assembly: GCA_030684275.1. Classification (NCBI taxonomy): domain Eukaryota; kingdom Metazoa; phylum Chordata; class Actinopteri; order Acipenseriformes; family Acipenseridae; genus Acipenser; species Acipenser oxyrinchus. Next base: position 25,040,878 of record CM060272.1, read on the forward strand.
CCAGGCCAGGCCAGGCCAGGCCAGGCCAGGCCAGGCCAGGCCAGGCCAGGCCAGGCCAGGCCAGGCCAGGCCAGGCCAGGCCAGGCCAGGCCAGGCCAGGCCAGGCCAGGCCAGGCCAGGCCAGGCCAGGCCAGGCCAGGCCAGGCCAGGCCAGGCCAGGCCAGGCCAGGCCAGGCCAGGCCAGGCCAGGCCAGGCCAGGCCAGGCCAGGCCAGGCCAGGCCAGGCCAGGCCAGGCCAGGCCAGGCCAGGCCAGGCCAGGCCAGGCCAGGCCAGGCCAGGCCAGGCCAGGCCAGGCCAGGCCAGGCCAGGCCAGGCCAGGCCAGGCCAGGCCAGGCCAGGCCAGGCCAGGCCAGGCCAGGCCAGGCCAGGCCAGGCCAGGCCAGGCCAGGCCAGGCCAGGCCAGGCCAGGCCAGGCCAGGCCAGGCCAGGCCAGGCCAGGCCAGGCCAGGCCAGGCCAGGCCAGGCCAGGCCAGGGCCAGGCCAGGCCAGGCCAGGCCAGGCCAGGCCAGGCCAGGCCAGGCCAGGCCAGGCCAGGCCAGGCCAGGCCAGGCCAGGCCAGGCCAGGCCAGGCCAGGCCAGGCCAGGCCAGGCCAGGCCAGGCCAGGCCAGGCCAGGCCAGGCCAGGCCAGGCCAGGCCAGGCCAGGCCAGGCCAGGCCAGGCCAGGCCAGGCCAGGCCAGGCCAGGCCAGGCCAGGCCAGGCCAGGCCAGGCCAGGCCAGGCCAGGCCAGGCCAGGCCAGGCCAGGCCAGGCCAGGCCAGGCCAGGCCAGGCCAGGCCAGGCCAGGCCAGGCCAGGCCAGGCCAGGCCAGGCCAGGCCAGGCCAGGCCAGGCCAGGCCAGGCCAGGCCAGGCCAGGCCAGGCCAGGCCAGGCCAGGCCAGGCCAGGCCAGGCCAGGCCAGGCCAGGCCAGGCCAGGCCAGGCCAGGCCAGGCCAGGCCAGGCCAGGCCAGGCCAGGCCAGGCCAGGCCAGGCCAGGCCAGGCCAGGCCAGGCCAGGCCAGGCCAGGCCAGGCCAGGCCAGGCCAGGCCAGGCCAGGCCAGGCCAGGCCAGGCCAGGCCAGGCCAGGCCAGGCCAGGCCAGGCCAGGCCAGGCCAGGCCAGGCCAGGCCAGGCCAGGCCAGGCCAGGCCAGGCCAGGCCAGGCCAGGCCAGGCCAGGCCAGGCCAGGCCAGGCCAGGCCAGGCCAGGCCAGGCCAGGCCAGGCCAGGCCAGGCCAGGCCAGGCCAGGCCAGGCCAGGCCAGGCCAGGCCAGGCCAGGCCAGGCCAGGCCAGGCCAGGCCAGGCCAGGCCAGGCCAGGCCAGGCCAGGCCAGGCCAGGCCAGGCCAGGCCAGGCCAGGCCAGGCCAGGCCAGGCCAGGCCAGGCCAGGCCAGGCCAGGCCAGGCCAGGCCAGGCCAGGCCAGGCCAGGCCAGGCCAGGCCAGGCCAGGCCAGGCCAGGCCAGGCCAGGCCAGGCCAGGCCAGGCCAGGCCAGGCCAGGCCAGGCCAGGCCAGGCCAGGCCAGGCCAGGCCAGGCCAGGCCAGGCCAGGCCAGGCCAGGCCAGGCCAGGCCAGGCCAGGCCAGGCCAGGCCAGGCCAGGCCAGGCCAGGCCAGGCCAGGCCAGGCCAGGCCAGGCCAGGCCAGGCCAGGCCAGGCCAGGCCAGGCCAGGCCAGGCCAGGCCAGGCCAGGCCAGGCCAGGCCAGGCCAGGCCAGGCCAGGCCAGGCCAGGCCAGGCCAGGCCAGGCCAGGCCAGGCCAGGCCAGGCCAGGCCAGGCCAGGCCAGGCCAGGCCAGGCCAGGCCAGGCCAGGCCAGGCCAGGCCAGGCCAGGCCAGGCCAGGCCAGGCCAGGCCAGGCCAGGCCAGGCCAGGCCAGGCCAGGCCAGGCCAGGCCAGGCCAGGCCAGGCCAGGCCAGGCCAGGCCAGGCCAGGCCAGGCCAGGCCAGGCCAGGCCAGGCCAGGCCAGGCCAGGCCAGGCCAGGCCAGGCCAGGCCAGGCCAGGCCAGGCCAGGCCAGGCCAGGCCAGGGCCAGGCCAGGCCAGGCCAGGCCAGGCCAGGCCAGGCCAGGCCAGGCCAGGCCAGGCCAGGCCAGGCCAGGCCAGGCCAGGCCAGGCCAGGCCAGGCCAGGCCAGGCCAGGCCAGGCCAGGCCAGGCCAGGCCAGGCCAGGCCAGGCCAGGCCAGGCCAGGCCAGGCCAGGCCAGGCCAGGCCAGGCCAGGCCAGGCCAGGCCAGGCCAGGCCAGGCCAGGCCAGGCCAGGCCAGGCCAGGCCAGGCCAGGCCAGGCCAGGCCAGGCCAGGCCAGGCCAGGCCAGGCCAGGCCAGGCCAGGCCAGGCCAGGCCAGGCCAGGCCAGGCCAGGCCAGGCCAGGCCAGGCCAGGCCAGGCCAGGCCAGGCCAGGCCAGGCCAGGCCAGGCCAGGCCAGGCCAGGCCAGGCCAGGCCAGGCCAGGCCAGGCCAGGCCAGGCCAGGCCAGGCCAGGCCAGGCCAGGCCAGGCCAGGCCAGGCCAGGCCAGGCCAGGCCAGGCCAGGCCAGGCCAGGCCAGGCCAGGCCAGGCCAGGCCAGGCCAGGCCAGGCCAGGCCAGGCCAGGCCAGGCCAGGCCAGGCCAGGCCAGGCCAGGCCAGGCCAGGCCAGGCCAGGCCAGGCCAGGCCAGGCCAGGCCAGGCCAGGCCAGGCCAGGCCAGGCCAGGCCAGGCCAGGCCAGGCCAGGCCAGGCCAGGCCAGGCCAGGCCAGGCCAGGCCAGGCCAGGCCAGGCCAGGCCAGGCCAGGCCAGGCCAGGCCAGGCCAGGCCAGGCCAGGCCAGGCCAGGCCAGGCCAGGCCAGGCCAGGCCAGGCCAGGCCAGGCCAGGCCAGGCCAGGCCAGGCCAGGCCAGGCCAGGCCAGGCCAGGCCAGGCCAGGCCAGGCCAGGCCAGGCCAGGCCAGGCCAGGCCAGGCCAGGCCAGGCCAGGCCAGGCCAGGCCAGGCCAGGCCAGGCCAGGCCAGGCCAGGCCAGGCCAGGCCAGGCCAGGCCAGGCCAGGCCAGGCCAGGCCAGGCCAGGCCAGGCCAGGCCAGGCCAGGCCAGGCCAGGCCAGGCCAGGCCAGGCCAGGCCAGGCCAGGCCAGGCCAGGCCAGGCCAGGCCAGGCCAGGCCAGGCCAGGCCAGGCCAGGCCAGGCCAGGCCAGGCCAGGCCAGGCCAGGCCAGGCCAGGCCAGGCCAGGCCAGGCCAGGCCAGGCCAGGCCAGGCCAGGCCAGGCCAGGCCAGGCCAGGCCAGGCCAGGCCAGGCCAGGCCAGGCCAGGCCAGGCCAGGCCAGGCCAGGCCAGGCCAGGCCAGGCCAGGCCAGGCCAGGCCAGGCCAGGCCAGGCCAGGCCAGGCCAGGCCAGGCCAGGCCAGGCCAGGCCAGGCCAGGCCAGGCCAGGCCAGGCCAGGCCAGGCCAGGCCAGGCCAGGCCAGGCCAGGCCAGGCCAGGCCAGGCCAGGCCAGGCCAGGCCAGGCCAGGCCAGGCCAGGCCAGGCCAGGCCAGGCCAGGCCAGGCCAGGCCAGGCCAGGCCAGGCCAGGCCAGGCCAGGCCAGGCCAGGCCAGGCCAGGCCAGGCCAGGCCAGGCCAGGCCAGGCCAGGCCAGGCCAGGCCAGGCCAGGCCAGGCCAGGCCAGGCCAGGCCAGGCCAGGCCAGGCCAGGCCAGGCCAGGCCAGGCCAGGCCAGGCCAGGCCAGGCCAGGCCAGGCCAGGCCAGGCCAGGCCAGGCCAGGCCAGGCCAGGCCAGGCCAGGCCAGGCCAGGCCAGGCCAGGCCAGGCCAGGCCAGGCCAGGCCAGGCCAGGCCAGGCCAGGCCAGGCCAGGCCAGGCCAGGCCAGGCCAGGCCAGGCCAGGCCAGGCCAGGCCAGGCCAGGCCAGGCCAGGCCAGGCCAGGCCAGGCCAGGCCAGGCCAGGCCAGGCCAGGCCAGGCCAGGCCAGGCCAGGCCAGGCCAGGCCAGGCCAGGCCAGGCCAGGCCAGGCCAGGCCAGGCCAGGCCAGGCCAGGCCAGGCCAGGCCAGGCCAGGCCAGGCCAGGCCAGGCCAGGCCAGGCCAGGCCAGGCCAGGCCAGGCCAGGCCAGGCCAGGCCAGGCCAGGCCAGGCCAGGCCAGGCCAGGCCAGGCCAGGCCAGGCCAGGCCAGGCCAGGCCAGGCCAGGCCAGGCCAGGCCAGGCCAGGCCAGGCCAGGCCAGGCCAGGCCAGGCCAGGCCAGGCCAGGCCAGGCCAGGCCAGGCCAGGCCAGGCCAGGCCAGGCCAGGCCAGGCCAGGCCAGGCCAGGCCAGGCCAGGCCAGGCCAGGCCAGGCCAGGCCAGGCCAGGCCAGGCCAGGCCAGGCCAGGCCAGGCCAGGCCAGGCCAGGCCAGGCCAGGCCAGGCCAGGCCAGGCCAGGCCAGGCCAGGCCAGGCCAGGCCAGGCCAGGCCAGGCCAGGCCAGGCCAGGCCAGGCCAGGCCAGGCCAGGCCAGGCCAGGCCAGGCCAGGCCAGGCCAGGCCAGGCCAGGCCAGGCCAGGCCAGGCCAGGCCAGGCCAGGCCAGGCCAGGCCAGGCCAGGCCAGGCCAGGCCAGGCCAGGCCAGGCCAGGCCAGGCCAGGCCAGGGCCAGGCCAGGCCAGGGCCAGGCCAGGCCAGGCCAGGCCAGGCCAGGCCAGGCCAGGCCAGGCCAGGCCAGGCCAGGCCAGGCCAGGCCAGGCCAGGGCCAGGCCAGGCCAGGCCAGGCCAGGCCAGGCCAGGCCAGGCCAGGCCAGGCCAGGCCAGGCCAGGCCAGGCCAGGCCAGGCCAGGCCAGGCCAGGCCAGGGCCAGGCCAGGCCAGGCCAGGCCAGGCCAGGCCAGGCCAGGCCAGGCCAGGCCAGGCCAGGCCAGGCCAGGCCAGGCCAGGCCAGGCCAGGCCAGGCCAGGCCAGGCCAGGCCAGGCCAGGCCAGGCCAGGCCAGGGCCAGGCCAGGCCAGGCCAGGGCCAGGCCAGGCCAGGCCAGGCCAGGCCAGGCCAGGCCAGGCCAGGCCAGGCCAGGCCAGGCCAGGCCAGGCCAGGCCAGGCCAGGCCAGGCCAGGCCAGGGCCAGGCCAGGCCAGGCCAGGCCAGGCCAGGCCAGGCCAGGGCCAGGCCAGGCCAGGCCAGGCCAGGCCAGGCCAGGCCAGGCCAGGCCAGGCCAGGCCAGGCCAGGCCAGGCCAGGCCAGGCCAGGCCAGGCCAGGCCAGGCCAGGCCAGGCCAGGCCAGGCCAGGCCAGGGCCAGGCCAGGCCAGGCCAGGCCAGGCCAGGCCAGGCCAGGCCAGGCCAGGCCAGGCCAGGCCAGGCCAGGCCAGGCCAGGCCAGGCCAGGCCAGGCCAGGCCAGGCCAGGCCAGGGCCAGGCCAGGCGGCCAGGCCAGGCCAGGCCAGGCCAGGCCAGGCCAGGCCAGGCCAGGCCAGGCCAGGCCAGGCCAGGCCAGGCCAGGCCAGGCCAGGCCAGGCCAGGCCAGGCCAGGCCAGGCCAGGCCAGGCCAGGCCAGGCCAGGCCAGGCCAGGCCAGGCCAGGCCAGGCCAGGCCAGGCCAGGCCAGGCCAGGCCAGGCCAGGCCAGGCCAGGCCAGGCCAGGCCAGGCCAGGCCAGGCCAGGCCAGGCCAGGCCAGGCCAGGCCAGGCCAGGCCAGGCCAGGCCAGGCCAGGCCAGGCCAGGCCAGGCCAGGCCAGGCCAGGCCAGGCCAGGCCAGGCCAGGCCAGGCCAGGCCAGGCCAGGCCAGGCCAGGCCAGGCCAGGCCAGGCCAGGCCAGGCCAGGCCAGGCCAGGCCAGGCCAGGCCAGGCCAGGCCAGGCCAGGCCAGGCCAGGCCAGGCCAGGCCAGGCCAGGCCAGGCCAGGCCAGGCCAGGCCAGGCCAGGCCAGGCCAGGCCAGGCCAGGCCAGGCCAGGCCAGGCCAGGCCAGGCCAGGCCAGGCCAGGCCAGGCCAGGCCAGGCCAGGCCAGGCCAGGCCAGGCCAGGCCAGGCCAGGCCAGGCCAGGCCAGGCCAGGCCAGGCCAGGCCAGGCCAGGCCAGGCCAGGCCAGGCCAGGCCAGGCCAGGCCAGGCCAGGCCAGGCCAGGCCAGGCCAGGCCAGGCCAGGCCAGGCCAGGCCAGGCCAGGCCAGGCCAGGCCAGGCCAGGCCAGGCCAGGCCAGGCCAGGCCAGGCCAGGCCAGGCCAGGCCAGGCCAGGCCAGGCCAGGCCAGGCCAGGCCAGGCCAGGCCAGGCCAGGCCAGGCCAGGCCAGGCCAGGCCAGGCCAGGCCAGGCCAGGCCAGGCCAGGCCAGGCCAGGCCAGGCCAGGCCAGGCCAGGCCAGGCCAGGCCAGGCCAGGCCAGGCCAGGCCAGGCCAGGCCAGGCCAGGCCAGGCCAGGCCAGGCCAGGCCAGGCCAGGCCAGGCCAGGCCAGGCCAGGCCAGGCCAGGCCAGGCCAGGCCAGGCCAGGCCAGGCCAGGCCAGGCCAGGCCAGGCCAGGCCAGGCCAGGCCAGGCCAGGCCAGGCCAGGCCAGGCCAGGCCAGGCCAGGCCAGGCCAGGCCAGGCCAGGCCAGGCCAGGCCAGGCCAGGCCAGGCCAGGCCAGGCCAGGCCAGGCCAGGCCAGGCCAGGCCAGGCCAGGCCAGGCCAGGCCAGGCCAGGCCAGGCCAGGGGCCAGGCCAGGCCAGGCCAGGCCAGGCCAGGCCAGGCCAGGCCAGGCCAGGCCAGGCCAGGCCAGGCCAGGCCAGGCCAGGCCAGGCCAGGCCAGGCCAGGCCAGGCCAGGCCAGGCCAGGCCAGGCCAGGCCAGGCCAGGCCAGGCCAGGCCAGGCCAGGCCAGGCCAGGCCAGGCCAGGCCAGGCCAGGCCAGGCCAGGCCAGGCCAGGCCAGGCCAGGCCAGGCCAGGCCAGGCCAGGCCAGGCCAGGCCAGGCCAGGCCAGGCCAGGCCAGGCCAGGCCAGGCCAGGCCAGGCCAGGCCAGGCCAGGCCAGGCCAGGCCAGGCCAGGCCAGGCCAGGCCAGGCCAGGCCAGGCCAGGCCAGGCCAGGCCAGGCCAGGCCAGGCCAGGCCAGGCCAGGCCAGGCCAGGCCAGGCCAGGCCAGGCCAGGCCAGGCCAGGCCAGGCCAGGCCAGGCCAGGCCAGGCCAGGCCAGGCCAGGCCAGGCCAGGCCAGGCCAGGCCAGGCCAGGCCAGGCCAGGCCAGGCCAGGCCAGGCCAGGCCAGGCCAGGCCAGGCCAGGCCAGGCCAGGCCAGGCCAGGCCAGGCCAGGCCAGGCCAGGCCAGGCCAGGCCAGGCCAGGCCAGGCCAGGCCAGGCCAGGCCAGGCCAGGCCAGGCCAGGCCAGGCCAGGCCAGGCCAGGCCAGGCCAGGCCAGGCCAGGCCAGGCCAGGCCAGGCCAGGCCAGGCCAGGCCAGGCCAGGCCAGGCCAGGCCAGGCCAGGCCAGGCCAGGCCAGGCCAGGCCAGGCCAGGCCAGGCCAGGCCAGGCCAGGCCAGGCCAGGCCAGGCCAGGCCAGGCCAGGCCAGGCCAGGCCAGGCCAGGCCAGGCCAGGCCAGGCCAGGCCAGGCCAGGCCAGGCCAGGCCAGGCCAGGCCAGGCCAGGCCAGGCCAGGCCAGGCCAGGCCAGGCCAGGCCAGGCCAGGCCAGGCCAGGCCAGGCCAGGCCAGGCCAGGCCAGGCCAGGCCAGGCCAGGCCAGGCCAGGCCAGGCCAGGCCAGGCCAGGCCAGGCCAGGCCAGGCCAGGCCAGGCCAGGCCAGGCCAGGCCAGGCCAGGCCAGGCCAGGCCAGGCCAGGCCAGGCCAGGCCAGGCCAGGCCAGGCCAGGCCAGGCCAGGCCAGGCCAGGCCAGGCCAGGCCAGGCCAGGCCAGGCCAGGCCAGGCCAGGCCAGGCCAGGCCAGGCCAGGCCAGGCCAGGCCAGGCCAGGCCAGGCCAGGCCAGGCCAGGCCAGGCCAGGCCAGGCCAGGCCAGGCCAGGCCAGGCCAGGCCAGGCCAGGCCAGGCCAGGCCAGGCCAGGCCAGGCCAGGCCAGGCCAGGCCAGGCCAGGCCAGGCCAGGCCAGGCCAGGCCAGGCCAGGCCAGGCCAGGCCAGGCCAGGCCAGGCCAGGCCAGGCCAGGCCAGGCCAGGCCAGGCCAGGCCAGGCCAGGCCAGGCCAGGCCAGGCCAGGCCAGGCCAGGCCAGGCCAGGCCAGGCCAGGCCAGGCCAGGCCAGGCCAGGCCAGGCCAGGCCAGGCCAGGCCAGGCCAGGCCAGGCCAGGCCAGGCCAGGCCAGGCCAGGCCAGGCCAGGCCAGGCCAGGCCAGGCCAGGCCAGGCCAGGCCAGGCCAGGCCAGGCCAGGCCAGGCCAGGCCAGGCCAGGCCAGGCCAGGCCAGGCCAGGCCAGGCCAGGCCAGGCCAGGCCAGGCCAGGCCAGGCCAGGCCAGGCCAGGCCAGGCCAGGCCAGGCCAGGCCAGGCCAGGCCAGGCCAGGCCAGGCCAGGCCAGGCCAGGCCAGGCCAGGCCAGGCCAGGCCAGGCCAGGCCAGGCCAGGCCAGGCCAGGCCAGGCCAGGCCAGGCCAGGCCAGGCCAGGCCAGGCCAGGCCAGGCCAGGCCAGGCCAGGCCAGGCCAGGCCAGGCCAGGCCAGGCCAGGCCAGGCCAGGCCAGGCCAGGCCAGGCCAGGCCAGGCCAGGCCAGGCCAGGCCAGGCCAGGCCAGGCCAGGCCAGGCCAGGCCAGGCCAGGCCAGGCCAGGCCAGGCCAGGCCAGGCCAGGCCAGGCCAGGCCAGGCCAGGCCAGGCCAGGCCAGGCCAGGCCAGGCCAGGCCAGGCCAGGCCAGGCCAGGCCAGGCCAGGCCAGGCCAGGCCAGGCCAGGCCAGGCCAGGCCAGGCCAGGCCAGGCCAGGCCAGGCCAGGCCAGGCCAGGCCAGGCCAGGCCAGGCCAGGCCAGGCCAGGCCAGGCCAGGCCAGGCCAGGCCAGGCCAGGCCAGGCCAGGCCAGGCCAGGCCAGGCCAGGCCAGGCCAGGCCAGGCCAGGCCAGGCCAGGCCAGGCCAGGCCAGGCCAGGCCAGGCCAGGCCAGGCCAGGCCAGGCCAGGCCAGGCCAGGCCAGGCCAGGCCAGGCCAGGCCAGGCCAGGCCAGGCCAGGCCAGGCCAGGCCAGGCCAGGCCAGGCCAGGCCAGGCCAGGCCAGGCCAGGCCAGGCCAGGCCAGGCCAGGCCAGGCCAGGCCAGGCCAGGCCAGGCCAGGCCAGGCCAGGCCAGGCCAGGCCAGGCCAGGCCAGGCCAGGCCAGGCCAGGCCAGGCCAGGCCAGGCCAGGCCAGGCCAGGCCAGGCCAGGCCAGGCCAGGCCAGGCCAGGCCAGGCCAGGCCAGGCCAGGCCAGGCCAGGCCAGGCCAGGCCAGGCCAGGCCAGGCCAGGCCAGGCCAGGCCAGGCCAGGCCAGGCCAGGCCAGGCCAGGCCAGGCCAGGCCAGGCCAGGCCAGGCCAGGCCAGGCCAGGCCAGGCCAGGCCAGGCCAGGCCAGGCCAGGCCAGGCCAGGCCAGGCCAGGCCAGGCCAGGCCAGGCCAGGCCAGGCCAGGCCAGGCCAGGCCAGGCCAGGCCAGGCCAGGCCAGGCCAGGCCAGGCCAGGCCAGGCCAGGCCAGGCCAGGCCAGGCCAGGCCAGGCCAGGCCAGGCCAGGCCAGGCCAGGCCAGGCCAGGCCAGGCCAGGCCAGGCCAGGCCAGGCCAGGCCAGGCCAGGCCAGGCCAGGCCAGGCCAGGCCAGGCCAGGCCAGGCCAGGCCAGGCCAGGCCAGGCCAGGCCAGGCCAGGCCAGGCCAGGCCAGGCCAGGCCAGGCCAGGCCAGGCCAGGCCAGGCCAGGCCAGGCCAGGCCAGGCCAGGGCCAGGCCAGGCCAGGCCAGGCCAGGCCAGGCCAGGCCAGGCCAGGCCAGGCCAGGCCAGGCCAGGCCAGGCCAGGCCAGGCCAGGCCAGGCCAGGCCAGGCCAGGCCAGGCCAGGCCAGGCCAGGCCAGGCCAGGCCAGGCCAGGCCAGGCCAGGCCAGGCCAGGCCAGGCCAGGCCAGGCCAGGCCAGGCCAGGCCAGGCCAGGCCAGGCCAGGCCAGGCCAGGCCAGGCCAGGCCAGGCCAGGCCAGGCCAGGCCAGGCCAGGCCAGGCCAGGCCAGGCCAGGCCAGGCCAGGCCAGGCCAGGCCAGGCCAGGCCAGGCCAGGCCAGGCCAGGCCAGGCCAGGCCAGGCCAGGCCAGGCCAGGCCAGGCCAGGCCAGGCCAGGCCAGGCCAGGCCAGGCCAGGCCAGGCCAGGCCAGGCCAGGCCAGGCCAGGCCAGGCCAGGCCAGGCCAGGCCAGGCCAGGCCAGGCCAGGCCAGGCCAGGCCAGGCCAGGCCAGGCCAGGCCAGGCCAGGCCAGGCCAGGCCAGGCCAGGCCAGGCCAGGCCAGGCCAGGCCAGGCCAGGCCAGGCCAGGCCAGGCCAGGCCAGGCCAGGCCAGGCCAGGCCAGGCCAGGCCAGGCCAGGCCAGGCCAGGCCAGGCCAGGCCAGGCCAGGCCAGGCCAGGCCAGGCCAGGCCAGGCCAGGCCAGGCCAGGCCAGGCCAGGCCAGGCCAGGCCAGGCCAGGCCAGGCCAGGCCAGGCCAGGCCAGGCCAGGCCAGGCCAGGCCAGGCCAGGCCAGGCCAGGCCAGGCCAGGCCAGGCCAGGCCAGGCCAGGCCAGGCCAGGCCAGGCCAGGCCAGGCCAGGCCAGGCCAGGCCAGGCCAGGCCAGGCCAGGCCAGGCCAGGCCAGGCCAGGCCAGGCCAGGCCAGGCCAGGCCAGGCCAGGCCAGGCCAGGCCAGGCCAGGCCAGGCCAGGCCAGGCCAGGCCAGGCCAGGCCAGGCCAGGCCAGGCCAGGCCAGGCCAGGCCAGGCCAGGCCAGGCCAGGCCAGGCCAGGCCAGGCCAGGCCAGGCCAGGCCAGGCCAGGCCAGGCCAGGCCAGGCCAGGCCAGGCCAGGCCAGGCCAGGCCAGGCCAGGCCAGGCCAGGCCAGGCCAGGCCAGGCCAGGCCAGGCCAGGCCAGGCCAGGCCAGGCCAGGCCAGGCCAGGCCAGGCCAGGCCAGGCCAGGCCAGGCCAGGCCAGGCCAGGCCAGGCCAGGCCAGGCCAGGCCAGGCCAGGCCAGGCCAGGCCAGGCCAGGCCAGGCCAGGCCAGGCCAGGCCAGGCCAGGCCAGGCCAGGCCAGGCCAGGCCAGGCCAGGCCAGGCCAGGCCAGGCCAGGCCAGGCCAGGCCAGGCCAGGCCAGGCCAGGCCAGGCCAGGCCAGGCCAGGCCAGGCCAGGCCAGGCCAGGCCAGGCCAGGCCAGGCCAGGCCAGGCCAGGCCAGGCCAGGCCAGGCCAGGCCAGGCCAGGCCAGGCCAGGCCAGGCCAGGCCAGGCCAGGCCAGGCCAGGCCAGGCCAGGCCAGGCCAGGCCAGGCCAGGCCAGGCCAGGCCAGGCCAGGCCAGGCCAGGCCAGGCCAGGCCAGGCCAGGCCAGGCCAGGCCAGGCCAGGCCAGGCCAGGCCAGGCCAGGCCAGGCCAGGCCAGGCCAGGCCAGGCCAGGCCAGGCCAGGCCAGGCCAGGCCAGGCCAGGCCAGGCCAGGCCAGGCCAGGCCAGGCCAGGCCAGGCCAGGCCAGGCCAGGCCAGGCCAGGCCAGGCCAGGCCAGGCCAGGCCAGGCCAGGCCAGGCCAGGCCAGGCCAGGCCAGGCCAGGCCAGGCCAGGCCAGGCCAGGCCAGGCCAGGCCAGGCCAGGCCAGGCCAGGCCAGGCCAGGCCAGGCCAGGCCAGGCCAGGCCAGGCCAGGCCAGGCCAGGCCAGGCCAGGCCAGGCCAGGCCAGGCCAGGCCAGGCCAGGCCAGGCCAGGCCAGGCCAGGCCAGGCCAGGCCAGGCCAGGCCAGGCCAGGCCAGGCCAGGCCAGGCCAGGCCAGGCCAGGCCAGGCCAGGCCAGGCCAGGCCAGGCCAGGCCAGGCCAGGCCAGGCCAGGCCAGGGCCAGGCCAGGCCAGGCCAGGCCAGGCCAGGCCAGGCCAGGCCAGGCCAGGCCAGGCCAGGCCAGGCCAGGCCAGGCCAGGCCAGGCCAGGCCAGGCCAGGCCAGGCCAGGCCAGGCCAGGCCAGGCCAGGCCAGGCCAGGCCAGGCCAGGCCAGGCCAGGCCAGGCCAGGCCAGGCCAGGCCAGGCCAGGCCAGGCCAGGCCAGGCCAGGCCAGGCCAGGCCAGGCCAGGCCAGGCCAGGCCAGGCCAGGCCAGGCCAGGCCAGGCCAGGCCAGGCCAGGCCAGGCCAGGCCAGGCCAGGCCAGGCCAGGCCAGGCCAGGCCAGGCCAGGCCAGGCCAGGCCAGGCCAGGCCAGGCCAGGCCAGGCCAGGCCAGGCCAGGCCAGGCCAGGCCAGGCCAGGCCAGGCCAGGCCAGGCCAGGCCAGGCCAGGCCAGGCCAGGCCAGGCCAGGCCAGGCCAGGCCAGGCCAGGCCAGGCCAGGCCAGGCCAGGCCAGGCCAGGCCAGGCCAGGCCAGGCCAGGCCAGGCCAGGCCAGGCCAGGCCAGGCCAGGCCAGGCCAGGCCAGGCCAGGCCAGGCCAGGCCAGGCCAGGCCAGGCCAGGCCAGGCCAGGCCAGGCCAGGCCAGGCCAGGCCAGGCCAGGCCAGGCCAGGCCAGGCCAGGCCAGGCCAGGCCAGGCCAGGCCAGGCCAGGCCAGGCCAGGCCAGGCCAGGCCAGGCCAGGCCAGGCCAGGCCAGGCCAGGCCAGGCCAGGCCAGGCCAGGCCAGGCCAGGCCAGGCCAGGCCAGGCCAGGCCAGGCCAGGCCAGGCCAGGCCAGGCCAGGCCAGGCCAGGCCAGGCCAGGCCAGGCCAGGCCAGGCCAGGCCAGGCCAGGCCAGGCCAGGCCAGGCCAGGCCAGGCCAGGCCAGGCCAGGCCAGGCCAGGCCAGGCCAGGCCAGGCCAGGCCAGGCCAGGCCAGGCCAGGCCAGGCCAGGCCAGGCCAGGCCAGGCCAGGCCAGGCCAGGCCAGGCCAGGCCAGGCCAGGCCAGGCCAGGCCAGGCCAGGCCAGGCCAGGCCAGGCCAGGCCAGGCCAGGCCAGGCCAGGCCAGGCCAGGCCAGGCCAGGCCAGGCCAGGCCAGGCCAGGCCAGGCCAGGCCAGGCCAGGCCAGGCCAGGCCAGGCCAGGCCAGGCCAGGCCAGGCCAGGCCAGGCCAGGCCAGGCCAGGCCAGGCCAGGCCAGGCCAGGCCAGGCCAGGCCAGGCCAGGCCAGGCCAGGCCAGGCCAGGCCAGGCCAGGCCAGGCCAGGCCAGGCCAGGCCAGGCCAGGCCAGGCCAGGCCAGGCCAGGCCAGGCCAGGCCAGGCCAGGCCAGGCCAGGCCAGGCCAGGCCAGGCCAGGCCAGGCCAGGCCAGGCCAGGCCAGGCCAGGCCAGGCCAGGCCAGGCCAGGCCAGGCCAGGCCAGGCCAGGCCAGGCCAGGCCAGGCCAGGCCAGGCCAGGCCAGGCCAGGCCAGGCCAGGCCAGGCCAGGCCAGGCCAGGCCAGGCCAGGCCAGGCCAGGCCAGGCCAGGCCAGGCCAGGCCAGGCCAGGCCAGGCCAGGCCAGGCCAGGCCAGGCCAGGCCAGGCCAGGCCAGGCCAGGCCAGGCCAGGCCAGGCCAGGCCAGGCCAGGCCAGGCCAGGCCAGGCCAGGCCAGGCCAGGCCAGGCCAGGCCAGGCCAGGCCAGGCCAGGCCAGGCCAGGCCAGGCCAGGCCAGGCCAGGCCAGGCCAGGCCAGGCCAGGCCAGGCCAGGCCAGGCCAGGCCAGGCCAGGCCAGGCCAGGCCAGGCCAGGCCAGGCCAGGCCAGGCCAGGCCAGGCCAGGCCAGGCCAGGCCAGGCCAGGCCAGGCCAGGCCAGGCCAGGCCAGGCCAGGCCAGGCCAGGCCAGGCCAGGCCAGGCCAGGCCAGGCCAGGCCAGGCCAGGCCAGGCCAGGCCAGGCCAGGCCAGGCCAGGCCAGGCCAGGCCAGGCCAGGCCAGGCCAGGCCAGGCCAGGCCAGGCCAGGCCAGGCCAGGCCAGGCCAGGCCAGGCCAGGCCAGGCCAGGCCAGGCCAGGCCAGGCCAGGCCAGGCCAGGCCAGGCCAGGCCAGGCCAGGCCAGGCCAGGCCAGGCCAGGCCAGGCCAGGCCAGGCCAGGCCAGGCCAGGCCAGGCCAGGCCAGGCCAGGCCAGGCCAGGCCAGGCCAGGCCAGGCCAGGCCAGGCCAGGCCAGGCCAGGCCAGGCCAGGCCAGGCCAGGCCAGGCCAGGCCAGGCCAGGCCAGGCCAGGCCAGGCCAGGCCAGGCCAGGCCAGGCCAGGCCAGGCCAGGCCAGGCCAGGCCAGGCCAGGCCAGGCCAGGCCAGGCCAGGCCAGGCCAGGCCAGGCCAGGCCAGGCCAGGCCAGGCCAGGCCAGGCCAGGCCAGGCCAGGCCAGGCCAGGCCAGGCCAGGCCAGGCCAGGCCAGGCCAGGCCAGGCCAGGCCAGGCCAGGCCAGGCCAGGCCAGGCCAGGCCAGGCCAGGCCAGGCCAGGCCAGGCCAGGCCAGGCCAGGCCAGGCCAGGCCAGGCCAGGCCAGGCCAGGCCAGGCCAGGCCAGGCCAGGCCAGGCCAGGCCAGGCCAGGCCAGGCCAGGCCAGGCCAGGCCAGGCCAGGCCAGGCCAGGCCAGGCCAGGCCAGGCCAGGCCAGGCCAGGCCAGGCCAGGCCAGGCCAGGCCAGGCCAGGCCAGGCCAGGCCAGGCCAGGCCAGGCCAGGCCAGGCCAGGCCAGGCCAGGCCAGGCCAGGCCAGGCCAGGCCAGGCCAGGCCAGGCCAGGCCAGGCCAGGCCAGGCCAGGCCAGGCCAGGCCAGGCCAGGCCAGGCCAGGCCAGGCCAGGCCAGGCCAGGCCAGGCCAGGCCAGGCCAGGCCAGGCCAGGCCAGGCCAGGCCAGGCCAGGCCAGGCCAGGCCAGGCCAGGCCAGGCCAGGCCAGGCCAGGCCAGGCCAGGCCAGGCCAGGCCAGGCCAGGCCAGGCCAGGCCAGGCCAGGCCAGGCCAGGCCAGGCCAGGCCAGGCCAGGCCAGGCCAGGCCAGGCCCAGGCCAGGCCAGGCCAGGCCAGGCCAGGCCAGGCCAGGCCAGGCCAGGCCAGGGCCAGGCCAGGCCAGGCCAGGCCAGGCCAGGCCAGGCCAGGCCAGGCCAGGCCAGGCCAGGCCAGGCCAGGCCAGGCCAGGCCAGGCCAGGCCAGGCCAGGCCAGGCCAGGCCAGGCCAGGCCAGGCCAGGCCAGGCCAGGCCAGGCCAGGCCAGGCCAGGCCAGGCCAGGCCAGGCCCAGGCCAGGCCAGGCCAGGCCAGGGCCAGGCCAGGCCAGGCCAGGCCAGGCCAGGCCAGGCCAGGCCAGGCCAGGCCAGGCCAGGGCCAGGCCAGGCCAGGCCAGGCCAGGCCAGGCCAGGCCAGGCCAGGCCAGGCCAGGCCAGGCCAGGCCAGGCCAGGCCAGGCCAGGCCAGGCCAGGCCAGGCCAGGCCAGGCCAGGCCAGGCCAGGCCAGGCCAGGCCAGGCCAGGCCAGGCCAGGCCAGGCCAGGCCAGGCCAGGCCCAGGCCAGGCCAGGCCAGGCCAGGCCAGGCCAGGCCAGGCCAGGCCAGGCCAGGCCAGGCCAGGCCAGGCCAGGCCAGGCCAGGCCAGGCCCAGGCCAGGCCAGGCCAGGCCAGGCCAGGCCAGGCCAGGCCAGGCCAGGCCAGGCCAGGCCAGGCCAGGCCAGGCCAGGCCAGGCCAGGCCAGGCCAGGCCAGGCCAGGCCAGGCCAGGCCAGGCCAGGCCAGGCCAGGCCAGGCCAGGCCAGGCCAGGCCAGGCCAGGCCAGGCCAGGCCAGGCCAGGCCAGGCCAGGCCAGGCCAGGCCAGGCCAGGCCAGGCCAGGCCAGGCCAGGCCAGGCCAGGCCAGGCCAGGCCAGGCCAGGCCAGGCCAGGCCAGGCCAGGCCAGGCCAGGCCAGGCCAGGCCAGGCCAGGCCAGGCCAGGCCAGGCCAGGCCAGGCCAGGCCAGGCCAGGCCAGGCCAGGCCAGGCCAGGCCAGGCCAGGCCAGGCCAGGCCAGGCCAGGCCAGGCCAGGCCAGGCCAGGCCAGGCCAGGCCAGGCCAGGCCAGGCCAGGCCAGGCCAGGCCAGGCCAGGCCAGGCCAGGCCAGGCCAGGCCAGGCCAGGCCAGGCCAGGCCAGGCCAGGCCAGGCCAGGCCAGGCCAGGCCAGGCCAGGCCAGGCCAGGCCAGGCCAGGCCAGGCCAGGCCAGGCCAGGCCAGGCCAGGCCAGGCCAGGCCAGGCCAGGCCAGGCCAGGCCAGGCCAGGCCAGGCCAGGCCAGGCCAGGCCAGGCCAGGCCAGGCCAGGCCAGGCCAGGCCAGGCCAGGCCAGGCCAGGCCAGGCCAGGCCAGGCCAGGCCAGGCCAGGCCAGGCCAGGCCAGGCCAGGCCAGGCCAGGCCAGGCCAGGCCAGGCCAGGCCAGGCCAGGCCAGGCCAGGCCAGGCCAGGCCAGGCCAGGCCAGGCCAGGCCAGGCCAGGCCAGGCCAGGCCAGGCCAGGCCAGGCCAGGCCAGGCCAGGCCAGGCCAGGCCAGGCCAGGCCAGGCCAGGCCAGGCCAGGCCAGGCCAGGCCAGGCCAGGCCAGGCCAGGCCAGGCCAGGCCAGGCCAGGCCAGGCCAGGCCAGGCCAGGCCAGGCCAGGCCAGGCCAGGCCAGGCCAGGCCAGGCCAGGCCAGGCCAGGCCAGGCCAGGCCAGGCCAGGCCAGGCCAGGCCAGGCCAGGCCAGGCCAGGCCAGGCCAGGCCAGGCCAGGCCAGGCCAGGCCAGGCCAGGCCAGGCCAGGCCAGGCCAGGCCAGGCCAGGCCAGGCCAGGCCAGGCCAGGCC